>JABSTT010003625.1:0-27665 GCA_013339685.2 Hyalomma asiaticum | reverse complement strand
ATCACTGCTTCAGTTAAACCTGCAAAAAAAGACCTCTGAAATCGGGGCCAGCCAGAGGCAGTTACTCCAAAATCAAAGTTTGGCGATTTTTGAAAACTTCACCATAAACGACATGAATCCAAGTTTTCGTGGCCCAAAAGTAAAGCTTGCGTAATATGAGTGCAAAAAATCTCGGCATGTAAAATACGCTAGTTTCGGAATTATAGGCCTTCGAACTTGCAACATCTGTAACATGCGAAAGTGCTCTTTTGCACCTGGAGTGAAATATGAATTTTTTTAGAGAAATTCGCGCTATATTTCCCAAAACGAAGCTTTATTCCTTTCTAAGGATACATTTTCCCACCTCATATAAAAATGTCGCTGAAAACAAAAAATAGTCGGGACCCCTCTTGGTCTGTCCTTATCTGCACACACCCCGCTGTCACTGGTATAAAAAACAAACGCCATGCAGCTGGTGGGAAACACTGTGTGTAGCACCATCTGGTGCCTATAAATCAAACTACTTTTGAGGCTCACGCTATGGTCTTAGGCTTAGCAGTCTCAAAATCGGCATGTTTTCTGAATAACGACTGCAAAACTTCGCACAAACTACAGGGAAGGCGTGTTTGTGCAGAAATCAGGGATTTGTATAGGTTCAAAGGTAGCCCCTATTCTAAGTGATCTATACTTGAGCAAGTTCGACTGCCGTTTAAAAGAGGCCTTAGGGGACCGCATCATTAGGGTATTTCGGTATGCGGACGATTACTTGGTACTTTGTAGTAAGGATGATTTTGAATCCGTCGTCACCTATGTAAGCGATCAATTTAAACTTAATGGAGATGGTCTAAGGTTTACGAAAGAACTACCGGAGAGAAACGTAATACAATTTTTAGATATCTCGTTGTCATTTGAGCAGAATCACGTGTGTTGGCAGTATTCCCCTAGAGCATCTAAGCCGTTGTTAAACTTTGATTCCAAGCATTCGAAAGTAGTAAAAAACGGAATAGCCTTGTCCTGTTTAAAGTCAGCCCTATCGAAGTCGTGCGTGCACCGTTTGACCATTAGCTTTAATGCGCAGGTCGAGCGCCTCTTAGATGCAGGTTACTCTAGACTAGCCATAGCCACAGTAGCTGAGCGTCTTAAGAAGTCGATTTCGACCGGAACAAAAGCTGTAGCAGAGAGTAACATTAACAAGAAAAAGGTCGTGAGTATTCCGTATATCCACGCAGTTTCGCACAGGCTTAAGAAAGTGGGAAGTAAATATGGGGTTAATGTTGTGTTTACGGCTCCCAATAAGTTAGGAAGGGTTTGTGCTGCAGTGCATAGAAGAAATGAGCAGATGGAAGGTAAGAAGCGAACGGATATCTGTCCGGTTAAGCACCTAGCCAAGAACAATTTCACCGACTGTCGCATGGGTGTAGTTTATAAGATTCCTTTTAGCTGCGGATGTTCTTATGTAGGGCAAACTGCGCGTTGTATTAATCAAAGATTAATTGAACACAGAAGGTCGCTATCAGGTGGGACACCGTCCAATCTATCCTTGCACTGCCAGGTCTGTAGCTGCATGCCCGAGTTAGACAAAACCGAGATCCTGTACAGGCATAAGAACGAAGATACGCGTTTATTGGTTGAGGCCTGGATCAGTATTAGTGGAAGTGCACGCGTGAGTCAGCCGTCGATTAGCTTAAACAGAGAGGAGATAGAAAGCCTTAGGAGTTGTCTATCACGAAGACCGGCACGTGTAACCGATTGACAGGTGGCGCTACCATTCCGAGCATGCGCAGATAAGCTGTGTGTCTTCTTTCTTTTTCGCCTCTGTGCTGTGCATCAGTTGTTAGTCGGCGTTCGTGTTGTTCACTGCTCTCCTTGTGTCCGTGTCTTGCACAGCCTCTTCTTTTGACTATGGACCCTTACCAACTCGCTCAACTTTCTGTCCTTTTGAGTCCCTTTTGGTACATGGGATTCATAGAAAGCTCCAGTTAAAGTTTGTTTCTTGCCGTCAGTGCAAATAGCAAGCAACTAGTGTGAATTAGAATTGAAGCAGGTGTCTTGGTTGCCGCCATGTGTTGCGAAATCACTCGGCGACTCAATGGCCGTTGAAAACTGCCGTGTAGCAGCGCCAGAATTTTGAGTCAATAGAGTTGTGGGCTTTTCAGAGGTCATCGACTCGAAGGCCTTCCAATGCGCCCGTGTGACACAGGTCGCCGTGTCACACCCGAACCTGGCCGTCGCGCTTCAATACACGAACGATGGGCGCGGCCCACTGAGAAGTTTTCACCAATTTGATAACCCCTTCCCGTTCCATCCTCTGTAGTTCTTCAACAACCCGATCACGCAAAGCAAATGGTATCGGACGTGCCTTGACAAAACGCCCTTTTGTACGGATATAGAAGCTGCAACGCCCTGAAAACGTGCCCAGCTGCTCCGAAAAAAACTTCATGATATTGGCTTACCAGGTCTTTCCGTAGACTTCACGATGTTAACTCCCTCCAGCTGAGCAATGCCTAGCTTGAAGGCCTTCATCCAGCTTCGTCCAAACAGCGTAGGACACGGCCCCTTCACGACAAACAGTGGTAGCTGGTGCTCCTTGTCGCCAAGTTTGACCATTGCTTCCAGCTTTCCCAGGGCGGGTTTCATGTCGCCGAAAAATCTTCTCAGCTGCACACGCGATGGCTCCAACGACACAGATGGAAAAGGCTCGGCGAACTTGCCATCATCAATGGTCGACACACTGGCACCGGTGCCCAATTCCATATCGAGAGTCACGCCGTTAACTATCACCGCTATGCGCATCGGCTCCGAACTAGCTATCTTAAGCGTCCACAAGTCAAAAACTTCGTGCTCTTCGGTTGAGACAGGCAGGTTGCCCACATTGTTCACGCGACTAGACCGGCTGCAACTAGACTGACCTCGGTCGAAATTTCTACTTCCCAGATGAACTCTGCAGACTCTTGCAAGGTGGCTGTTGTGAGAGATCATGCTGCTGTGCCTGCACCAACGCGCAGAAGTGACCTCCCCGCAACGAAAGCAACAGTTATCATTTTTCGCCGAGGCAACAACGTTCGCTTGCTCCGGAGCTTCAGTCAGATGGTACCGGTGCTTGCTTACAGCTCAATGCACATGAATCTTTACGCGCAGCCTCCACCGCTACGACGGTGTCCTTCGCAGTTTCGAAGGTTAAACACGTTTCCAGCAGCCGTGTTTGCATGGTTACGTCACTGATTCCGCTGACTATCTGGTCGCGCAACATGCGCTCTCGAAATGTTGCGAAACTGCAGTCTTCAGCTAATTTCTTCAATGAGGCAATGTAGTCACTCACGGTCTCCCCCTCTTTCCGATGCCTCGAGAAAACTTGAAACTTGCCACTACTTCCGATACGCGAGGGGCGTAGTGCTTGCCAAGTGTGGTGAAAATTTTGGTCAGTCTTGCTTGGGCGGGCCTGCTTGGTGCTAGGAGGCCTCGTAGCACAGAATAAGTCTCTGGACCGCAGCATGTCAAAAACACAGCCGTCAGCTTGTCGCTCGGAATGTCGTTCGCGATGAAGTACAGCTCTGCCCCTGCTCACGATATTCCGCCCATTCCGATGTACTTGGGTCGAACGAATCCAGCTTCCCGACGACAGGCAGGACGGCGTGTGATTGTGCTGTGCCCGTCCGGTTGTCAGTCGACCTCGTCGCCACTTGTGATAACCGGGTAGTCCTGGGCCATGACGGCTGCCGGACCGAATCAAACACACGTACGTTGGCGGGTTCCGCACTGACTGGGCTGGTCATGTGTGCCATATTAATTTCCTTGAAAACGTCGACGCCCCCAGGCGCCGGAACGGTAAGCTAATCTTATGACATGGCAAATGAGTTCTGCGGAAACCCGCAAGGTGGAGTAACGTTACTCCACCTTGCGGCTTTCCGCAGAACTCATTTGCCATATATTCACGCCCATGTGCTTCGAGTTTACGATGGATTCGCCCTCGCGCTGTCAATCGCTGGCCTCCTGGTTAGCTTAGTGGAGCGCCCCGGACAGGCGTTGGTCCCGGGTTCGAACCTCGGACCAGGACGAATTTTTCAGCAACTAGGAAGCTTTCATTTCTGAGAAATCCGTATAGACTTCCTTGTAGCCCTGTGCTACAAAACGGGTGGATGCTAATTTTCCCTTTCATAATCTTATCACAGCTACTAATATTGAGGGAGAAAGTTTAGGACAGGAAATGACGATGACATATCGGGAAATCTTGTTCCAGTATTTATAGGCACAGGTGAAGCACAAGCTATAATATGCGAATGTAAATTTACAGGCCTACAGTATTTATAGCTTTTAGTGTTTGCACATCTGAGGCGCACTATTCTGACTGCTCAATGAAAGAGCCCATTATGTGTTGCACTTGTAATGGACTAGAGCCAAAGTCGCAGTGAATCATGTCGGGACTAGGTTCGGTGCTCCCTGAACGTATGTCTACAAGCATTTATTTTCATCTTTTTTTATCTCCAGATAATGTGCTGCTGGTAAGGTTTAAGTACACACAATGTACGTAGCTTGAAGTGCATTTAGTCACTTAATTTCCGCTCACAATTATCCGACACTATATTCAATTTTAAAAATCAAATGTAGCGTCAATGTAATGACACATTCCAATTTCTGAAGTGTAACTGGAACGTGTTCCTTTCCACTTAAAGGAACTCGTAACGGGAACTCGTTACAAAACTGGGAAGGAAGGAGTTTTCGTTCCTGTTTTGGAGGAATGTGTATAACACTGGCCCCCTGGGCCAGACGAAAATGCTCGAAAGGCTCGATCAGCGGTGGTGAAGAATGGCAGCCTGCAAGAAACTCACCCTGGCTTCCTCTTGCGCCGCAAAGCATACAGCAAGCCATCCTTTTCATGTGCCATGACTCAGGTTGCCAATATCAGCAGCAAGACGATAGAGCAGGCACACACGAACTGCACCAAACCAACACGCCTATGATGATGCAGGTCAAATCCTTCTGTCAAAATGTCTGAGGCACTGAAGTGATCCTACCTTAATTTTGCCAACCATTTTATGATAATGCGAGTCAATGGCCAACTGATTTTCCTAGCCTACAAAAAAAGGATTTTTGAAAGTATTTTTTGATGATGTCAGCTCAATTTTCAGATTTAAGCCATACGACATGACCCTGAGTTAAATTTTATTGATATACTGATACTTTTGTACCTTGTAAAAACTAAAACAACACCTCTTGTCCAAACTTTCCTCTTACAAAAATTCTCATACGGAAAATCGTTACACCAACGTTTTTCATGAGATGTGATCTTGTGGTAGTAACTGTGGGTGTGGGAGACTCCTTTTCACGCCACTACCTCGTGAGAGACATTCTTGTAGTGTTAACCACAGAGGATAATTGAAAGAGGACCACAAATTGGTGGAACTTATCATGATGCGGGAAAAAGGGGGTCCAAAAGATAGTAATTAATACCTTTATTCTTGGTCTGGTAATACTGTTGCGAGAGAGCGCAGGAGAAAATGGTTATCGGCGGAAACGGGCACTGCGGCAAAAAAGGAAAGAAGAACGACGTTCAGCAGGCTGCCTAGGGACGGCTCTCGCACCACGCCAGCATCGATATTTATCTGGTCACCGTCACTCCTCGAGTGTAACAATACTAATAAATAAGCGGACTTTGAGTAACAGCCTGAAACTAAGTTCTGCTACTGCAAGACAATGGGAATTGCTTCTCAGCTCTGCAGTAAGGTGTTATATACATGAATACAGAATTTCTAAGCCTCTTCGAGTCTGTGTAATGTCATTTCTCTACACTTTTAACCCTAGTCACATTGTTCCCATATACGAATTATTTCATTGATTTTACGAGTCTTGTATGAACTGCTGTCATAAATGTAATGTACCTATTCAGGCTATGCCATTTGTACAAATGCAGCTATAGGCCGACATTTCACTTTCAGGTATAGTTTGATGAGGCTCAAAGGAAACATAGTATGTAATATGTTCCACTCTCATAATTTAAAACATGCTGACCTGCAGTTTTTTTCTGACCGCCAACCGGTCGGCATGACAGCACCCTTATGACTGCACGGAGCAGCAAACTAAGCACATGCCAGGCGACATTGTCACTGCTATGGGTTGCCTTATTCAATGTTCCATTCATTTGCCACGTGTACTGTTTTGCTGAATGGCCGTGTCAAGCTCTTGCAAGATGTCTCTGCAAAACGCCAAACAAATAATAAAAACAATCATTGGTGTTATTTGCCATTTTACTTCCTTTACGATTCCTCCAGCTGAAGCAAGGAAACGACGTACTGTGCAAAGTACCCGACAGAAATCCTGGGTGTGCTACTGCTGCACATTAATAAATGTCTGTGGACATCACAGCCTAGAAATAAAAATAGAGATGTACTCGACTATCTGTATTCTTGTAAGTGTACCGCTCCGCCTGTATTGTGGGATATAATTTTCTTCTTTTCGCAGAAGTATCTCCAAAATATTTCATTACCCAAAACACAAACGTGTAGTATCCGTATCTGGAGGCTTCCAGCACATGTATTTTAATATCTGTATTACGGAATACTATTCTGCGCATCCCTATACATGTTTACCACTGCAATAAAACAAGGACAGAGAAGGAAGAGATGACACGGGCGGTAGCTTTCAACTGGTTTAATGTACCGGGTACGTAGCTACATATACCCAAAAACAGACTTGTGCAGAATGTCGGAACAATACACTCATCTGCCTAGGGAGGCAACCACTTCTCAAAAAAACATAACGCTGATTCAAATAGTCTAATTGAACTATCATTCATGCAGCAGTGCCTTTTTTATTTATATGGTATGCCTCCATCCCTTCGCGTGCAGTCTGACCCTGGCTTTTTCCTAGAATCTTAAACGGGTCGTAAAAAGTATATGGAACTACCCGGTGATTATTTTCACTGCTTCAACGGACATTCAACATGTTGATTCGGAAATAGTTTGGCGCAACGCTCAGTCCACATTTAATAACGCCCGTTCAAATCCTAGATTCCATGTGCTCCCGAAAAGACCATGCAACACCACAGGCCAGCATAGGCACTATTCAGTGGCACCACTTTAAGACGTTTGAAAACTAAACATTTCGCTAACTTTTGCTTGCTCTAAAAGGACAGATTTATACGAAACCGAGAAAGTAAGAAAGTAGTTGAGCCCCGTGTGGTGCCGCTGTATGGCAGCAAGGCTGGAGCACGGTTTGTTCTGTCATGGCCCCCGAGAGACCTCGAATCTCGGAGGCCATGGTGGCGGCTAACATGACGTCAGCTGCAGAGCTGAGGGGAGCGCGAGCTGGTGAAATCGAAAGTGCGTTCATTACCGATGTAAACTGACGCAGACGGTGCAAAGAAACAATGTATATTATAGTTCAGGAGGGCCAAGATTCCGATTACAGTATTTGTGCAAAAAAATTCGGAAAACGTTTCCCAACCCCTCTCCTGAAAGAGCGGGTGCAGGTTTTGCAGTGTGCAGGCAAGTGGGCCTTAAAGGGGTCATGAAAAGAATACGGCCAGTTGCAATTTTCACTGCTTCAATATGCATTCCACAAGGTAGTTCAGAAATATTTCAGCAAAATATTCATTGCACATTTAATAACCCCATTTAACCAGCGTCCCCAACGCCCATTTAAAACGCCAGGAATTTTGGGTTCGCAAGCGCCATCATGAGGGCATTGCTGGAGAGCATGAGTGTAGTGGCAGTTACTTCCCGTGTGATCCCCCGAAATTTTATCGTCTGCCTTTGAGAACGTGCTTTTCATACAATGTGTTCGTGCCCCCCACAAGCACTTCTCTACAGTGAGTGGTATTTTGTGCTCGTCGTGCAGAGTGGCTCCGTTGCAGGACGATGGTAAACCTGCAAGCGTGCGTTGTCAACGTCTGCGGCAGTGTGCACCATCGACACCTGGCACCACCGGGACAAGAATAAGGGCTCGGCGTAATTTGGTGACATTTAAGTCACGACATCAAATTTTCGTGCTTCCCAAGAACAAGAAAGGCGAGCCGCTACCATTCTGCGCGTGCACATAAACATGCTGCCGGCGTTGTGTACGCGTTTGTGTTCGCACCGTATACGGATGTTTTTTCTTTCTTTTTTTCTCGTGCAGGAAGAACTGGAAGCACCATTTTATTTCGCAAGTCGTCATCTGCGTGCTGCAGCAGGAAAGGAGTATTTTTCAACAAAGTTCATGGAGCATAGTTTGGTTGTTTATGTTAGTCATTTCCCGGGCCCCTCAGAATGGCGTGGATCACTGTCCGCCCAGCTTGTTAGCAAAAAGCTTATAGCAAGTGACCAGATGTAAAAAAGAAAAATCAATGTGAGAATTAATATGATGAATAAAGCTTGGCTTAACCTTATTGACAAACTCTGCAAGGGCATTTACCGTAAAATAACTTCGTAATCACTTCCCTGACACGACTGTTAACCTTTCTTCTATGCACCGATAAACACTCTCCTGTTTATTCACGATACTGTTCATGGTTGCGGTCACCACCCAAAAAAATGCACAGAGCCTTATTTTTATTTTCAGCATCTGGTATTTGCAGTTGCCCTTGGCTCCAGCAGCCCTAGTGAACCTTCAGGCTTGCGCACCGCAATCCACTGCACGTTAAAAAAGAAAAAAAAAAGAATAGAAAGAAAGAAAGAAAAAGGAAAATAAAAAAGAAGAAAAGAAAGCTTAGCTTGTCACAAGGAAACTTTCCTATGTGCAGCACGTTTACGAATGAGAGCCCACCAGCAAGTCTGTTTTTACTCAGTAGCACCGATAAATGGGTGAGTTGGTACGTAATCATGTCAGGATCATCATCAGGATATTCAGGTATGTTGATGATTATCTGGTGCTGGTCGATGAGGGTGGATGTTCAAAAACAAGGGATGAAATACTAGAGATCTTTAAGTAGGAAGGCAATGGCCTCAAGTTTACATATGAGGTTCCTCAGCAAGAACAACTAAGGTTTCTAGATTTGACACTCTTCCTAATGCTGGGAATATTCGCCGCACTCCAAGGAAGGTCTATTAAATTACTCGTCGGCACATTCGAACGAAGGTCGCTAAGGATGGCATCGCCATTTCCTGCTTGCGGTTGGCGATCCACAGGACATGTTGCCATAGACTAAAAGGAAGCGTATTTCAACAGGTAGGCCGGCTGAGGTGCACGGGATACCCTGCTGACCATGTGTTGACCAGGGTATGTGAAAAGTTAATACGAGCAGTAAAGGCGGCACAGAGGGGGAACAGCGATGACAAAACCTTGGAAGCTAGCAAAAAATTTTCCGTAGTGCCATATATTCACAAGTTGTCGCACGCACTGAAAAACATGGCAGGCCGCTATGGTGTGAAAGTGGTTTTTTAGGGGCGAAGCTCCTCAGGGTGTGGGTCGTTCCCTCCTCTGTAGTAGTAGTAGTGGTATGTACGTAGCCACCTCGCGCCGCCGGGAGGCTTGCGCTCGCCCTCGGCGCGTGCCTCCCGGCGCACGAGCGCTCTCACTCTTCCATCTGCTGTCTTGTGAGAGAGAGACAGAGAGAGAGAGAGCGAAAGGCGCAAGTTGACTATGGAAACGCTCTTTCTTCGATGAACGCTGTACCAGCTCGCAAAGAAGGAGAACGCACCCTCACCCGCGAGAGACAATGTTGGCGCAGGCAGCGTCTTCTAGCAAGTTTCTTGATTGAAAAATACCGACTGCTCGCACTGGAGAACCGTTCACCGGCCACCCATATATATATATATAGGCACTGGATCTTGACTTGCAATGAAGTGCCGGTGGGAGATTTCGCTTGTGCGTAGTCGAACCATAAGGATTCGTAGCGTGCGCGTTAATTAATCCGGAACTCGGCATGATCTACGATGAACCTCCGGAGCTTCTCCCACTCATCATCATTCACTCTGTGGATATGCTGTGAATTTTTTTCTGAATGTAATAAGCTAGGAGGAATCTGTGCACGCGTTAGCAAGAAGGTAGAAGCAAAAAAGGGTGTAAAGAAAGTAGGTTGCGGGGTGAACCACAGAGATCCTGCAACTAAATGTGCCACGGCAGTGGTGTACATCCTGCCTTTATCATGTGACTCGGTGTATACAGGCCAGACGGGGAGATGCGTCAATGTGATAAGACTAAAAGAACATGAAGCTAACACACGTAATGATAGACTATCTCATATGGCTACGCACTGCAAAGCGTGCGGGTGTCCTCCTCAGGTCAAAAAGACCAACATCACCGCCAAAAATCGTAACCAGACAACTCTTAAGATAATTGAGGCCTTGAAAATATATAGCAGGAATTATGTGTCAACGCCTCATCAGACACCTTGCTGACAAAGGAAATGTATTTGAATGGACACATATGATTTTGTTTTGTTTGTCTCTGTTTATGGTACCCCCGTGTGGCTATATGAATGTGCGTGGCGTGGAATAAACTTTAGTTGTGAGTCCGGCGTTCGTCTTCGTGTTCTCTTCTTCGGTAGTATAGCTTGTGTGTGCTGCGCCGTTTTCTTAAACATGCTTTTACTCACTTATTGTATGGATGCATTTGTTGACAACCACGTTTTTTTTAATTTTGGAGCCGTATGAGGCTAGGCTTTAGTGCATTCTTGTCGTCCGTAAGGGAAAACTGTCGGCCGACCTCAGAGGTAATGAAAAAATATTGTGACGAGCAGAAAGCTTTGGATATTCCACCACTTAATAATAATAAACCAGACAAGAATCGGTTCACACAATTTGGGAGACAAGAGTTTGGTTTGAAGTGCAACACCACAGTGGGCGTCTGTGGATATAATTTTGGGCGATAATCTATGAGCCAAATGAATCAGTGTGCATCTCATTAATCACAAGGTTATTGTCACCACGTGTGGTGCACCACAGCTCCTCTGGCTTCCAATTAAATTTATAACCTTTTCACTGTTCTTGTCACAAGCACCCAAAGAACAAACAGGTGCAATTCAGTATTCGGCGGTGCTGAAGCGTCACGCGCTCGTGCGCTGACATTCACCGCGGCTTGCGTGGTCTGCTAGGGTGCCGTCATCATGGCAGCTGGCTTGTAGTTCACACGTTCGGCACTAGAGGCGCCCTTTAATGAAAAGGGTCTATACCTAGACACATAAAAAAACCTGCTCCAATTCCTGCATGTCAAAAGCTGATTCACACAAAATGGCAGCCTTGATGTTGAAGGGCCCAGCGGCGAGAAAAGAGGCATCAACAAAGCAAGGAAGACAAGAGTGGGCAGCTTGCACTAGGGGCACAGCGGAGCTGCTGGCCTCCTCACCTTCACTTCCATTTGCCACGTGATGCTATAGATTAGTACACCTGCGCTTTATCCTCACACCACTCCTCTTCAGCCTCAGCGCTTTGTTATACATACGCCTTACTGCCTGCCCTTCTGCATCTACATGCAGTGGTTTACCATCTCCCCTCACATGCTTCCTCCTTTCCCACCCGCTATGCTCTACTCTCTGCCTTCCTTTCCCACCTTCTTGCCACAGTCCTGCACAGGATGGCTGACGTGCCCTCCCCAGTGAGAGAGTCACTATCCTGTGCTTTTTTTCAATTCAAGAGACTCTCTCTCCACATGAATATGCTTTGCTGTTCAACCCGTATAGTGGCTTTCTTCCAAACAAACGTCAGCCGCTATCAAAGAGCATGTGCTTGCCATGCAGACAGTTCGGGTCCCGCTCAAACCCAGTTAATGCTTTTGCGGTGTTAGTATAAAGGACTTGAAAGCATGCTGCCACTAAAACAGCTGATCTGGTTGCGACATGTGTTAACTCGGTGCGAAGAAGAATTTTCATTTGAACCAGAGAGGACTATAAGGCCTTGTTTCCATAGCCCTCTCTTGCACACTCAGTATGCCGAGTCTTCTGTGGGACGACAGAAATTTTACCTCCAGCTAGAACAGCTCTGCTGTTAAAGAGGGCCTGAAACCATGACACATTACCTTCCGCAACTTAAAACAGCTGAGAGCGCAACAATGAAAGCCATCTCCTCCCCACCAGGGCAGCTGATTCAGCACCTTAGTCCTTGTAAAGAACATATTAGATCCAAGGTATTCCTTGCCAAACTTAAGCCACTTTGGTTGAATTCATCCATCTGTCCATCCGACCAGCCTCCTACATCTCGGTGCTCTTCCAATCTCATTTGCTTGTTACCGAAATTGGGAGGGTATCGTATGATCACAATGACTGATGTTCACATCACTAACATAATATACTTGCACGGCCGGTCTGGAGGCACGCGCTCGCTCCCTCCTTTACGGCTTCCGCACGGGGGGCTGTTTCTACCTATCGCCACAACATGGCGGGGGCGCTCTGAACCAACCCACTCTAAACCAGCTCCCGGCCGTTGCGGAGGCTAGCGAGCACAGGGAATGTTCGGCTTCAGACTTACCGTGTCACTTTCTGAAGCTCCACTATATGGTATGCATGGTACCAAGGCGATGAGAACACAGTAGCAGGCATATATGAGGAATACATTTGAGCATATATGATTACTCTGATGATTTCTGCTTTTCAGAGGGGGAGGCACAAGCCACCTGCTTCTGCTGCGCGTGAGAGCACTTACCATTGCACGTCGCGCTCAGAAGGCTCGGCCGCACGATTCGCCATCGACCGTCACAACGAATAGATAGATAATAAACCTTATTGTGGTCCGGAAGTACACCAAACACTCTTGTTTGGAGAAAAATGGTTTTCGGAATGTTTACTTCAAATGCACATATGCCAACCATTACTGTACTTGAAATGTAAAAAATATAGACTTTTTGTTGAAATTATCACAATTCTTGCTTTAATATTAAAATAAATACCTCGAATAGGGGAAAGTCACTTTTTCCAACAAGAAGCCGTGAGTCGCAATCACAGTAGAAGGAACATAATAATATTAATAATAATAATAAAAATAAAGTTGCACCACACCACACCGAGTCCCTACATGCATACAAATTCCCAAGCCCTCACGACTCGATATGCAGTCTTCAGCGTGCAAGTGAATAGATGAGAAAATTGTCTTATTCAATAATGCACGCCGTACGGCAAAGAATAAAAACAAACTTTTCACAGAAACCGTTCAATATCACACAGAATGTTCTCCTTTGTAGTAAAATAATATAATGCACAAGAAAAAAAAAGCACTGTTGGTAAAACACTGTCGTGATGCTTACAGCTAGTTCAAAGTAGCCACATCGTTCACAGCTGGAAATGTTTCCGAGTGGGCTTGTGAGAAAGCCTGTCGTTCTGATCTGTTAACTTTGTTGTGTACTTCACAAGAAGAATCCCGAGAAACTTTTCAGAGGCGATATGCGCCGACACTCTGGCGATCCAAGTCTTCATGAAGTGAGAGTGTTGGTCACGCGCAATGCGCACCTGATCAACACCCTCCAGAAAAAAAAATAACAGAACAAAAAAAAATGAACTGACAGAAACCCACAAAAACAAAAACTTTAACAGTCACAGCAGCCTGTTATTGTTCTGTTGTGCTGTTCTGTTATTTTTGTTTTGTTCTTTTTTTGCTGTTTTCTTAACTGTTCCCGCAGGCACTTATAAGATGCTTTCATGTCAATAAAGTACAGTTGGAAGTCAGCGCTTGTCCTGTATGTTCCCTTTCCGTTGCCGTCCGTATTTGCGTTGTTTATCTTAAGTATGCGCAACCAACTAGCTCGGTAAGCTACTTTGTTACCTTGTTACCTCTAACGTAAAAGCGATACACACGCAGTGCTACGAGCAGCGCTGATGTGCTCAGCCGCTACACTGAGGCCGGCAATCTCATCGTTATCGCAGCAGAACATATGATGGTTCCAGGAAACATCTTGACAAGCACACAATTGAGTGGTTCGCCACAAGGCTGAGCAAATCCGTCTCATTGTAGAAACTAAGCAGAATCACGCACGCGGTTATATCTGCATCGGCATGCTGTCTATAATCCCAAAACCACGTTATGTTTATGAAGGAAGCCTTAGTGGAGGGCTCCGGGAATTTCGACTACCTGGGAATCTTCAGCGTGAACCTAAATCTAAGCACACAAGCCCCAAGCGTTTTCGCCTCCATCAAATATAACATGGTCAAGTTCGACCAACCAAACAACCCATTCTTGTTGCTAGTAGCACTGAGTGTGCGTCTTCTTTTGCCGAGTGCATGAGTACCGAGAAAGCCAGACTGTCCCCACACGCACCTGTACTGCTTTCACGACTTCCTACACGCAGAAGAAATAATTAGCACGATAAAGCGTTCCGGCAACAGGTGGTTTACCATACGAAGCGCATGCCGAGCAACGCGCTTCGGGGGGTTGGCTCGCGACGCCCTCACGCGCCGTCGTCACTGTATAGAAACAGATCCATTGTACTCGCGGCAGCTGCTCAGGCCGTAAAGGAGAGAGCGAGCGTGCGCCTCCAGACCGGCCGTGATACTTGTCATGCACATCACAGCTAAGGATACCATGCATGATCACATGTGGCTCATACCTTCAGAGCTTGGCCAAAGGGTACGGTTCTGCAAACAACTTTTAACTGTGCAAAGACGACGACAAAAGAGCACACGCGCAGGGTATGCACCACAGGTGGTCAAATGTTATCGTTACAGCCTATGTGTATCAAGGACTGATAAAAACAGACAGAAAATTTTACAACAACACTCTCTAAATTGGTTCAACAACATGGAAACATAGCAGGAGCTGAACCAGAGGTGCTAAGCAAGTGGGCTACCGCTCGTCCACGGCGAATGGCAGCTGGTACTGTTAATAAATTACCATAAGCAGTTATGGTGACAGCAACGTAAGAAACAGCAGATATCCCTCAGCACGCTTTTATCCAGCTTTTCTTGAACCCACAGGACAACGAACGAAACATTCGTACAATAATCCGTGCGCGGACGTACCCTTCAGGCGGCGTGCCCGGTTTGCGCACACCACTCCGCACTTGGCCCAATGCTAAAGACTGCTCCACACCCCACAATGCATGGGATCTGGTGCATTCTTCCGGTATGTGGCTGTTCCTTCGGTCTTAACCCGGATGCGTGAATAGTGGCGTTCCACGTACCTTCCGAGTAGGAACTAATTTCAATCACAGCAATAAATAACTCGACATAAGCTCACTCCTACCATGCGACTCCATGGTGTCGAGCAGGCGCACTCCGCAGTACTGGTGGTAGGGAAAGTGGAAGAACTCGGCCTGCACCAGGGTCCGCGGCGTGTACTTGCCCTTCGGAAACAGATCGAATAGCATTTTGTACACCTCCAGGTCCTTCTCGACGCCGAACTCGGTGACGAACCGCGTGGCCACGTTGATGAACTCGACGTGTCCCCGGCGGTTCTCGTTGCCCAGCTTGAAGCGCTCGATCACCTCGAGGAAGCCCTCGCGGTTTCGCTGGTCTTCGCTCTTGAACAAGTGTTCGCGCAGAGCTACAGCCGCCTCCGGCTTCCGCCGACCGAAAAACAGCCGCACTCCGGACATCGACAGCAGTCGGATGGGGGGCACGACGCACAAGCGATGCGGCCTCATCAACGCGCCCACCGACAGGGCGAGCATCGCGCGCACAGTCATCGTCCACTAGCAGCGATCACTCATGGTAGGTCACAGGGCATCATGAAAAACAATCGCTGACCTCTGCTGCTGCGCGCTGCCCATGCCCGCCGCCATGCACAGTGTTCGAGGACTTCGCTGCTTTCGCGGCGAAACTTGGCGCCTCCATCGTTGATTTCGATGTCTGTATTAAAAGGTGTAATAAAAAAATAAAGCCTGTAGCGTACAAAAACATTTGACTACGTGAATTTTATTTCATCCGCAGTACGATTTTGTCACGAAGAAGGGCAAGGACCACGGTAAGAAACTGTATGGCAAAGACAGAGAACACTAGATTTAATATGCTGACTATATAAACTGACTCCAGACAGAGTTCTTCAAGGAAGTAGAGTGCCTAGAAAGGTTTACCTAGTGTCGTGAGCGGGCCGGTTTGGCGGAAAGAGTTTGCAATACAGTCGGCAGATGGCGCGGCGGCCCGTTGGCGCGCCTTATCCGCGCGCGCGGGCTCGCGGGCTGCCGCGTTTTCCAGCGATACCAAGCGTTGTGGTTTGGGTATGAGCTCGTTATTTCTCGTTCTGTCATATTCTGAAAGAAGGAAGTAACATAGGGGACTGTGTGGGTACGTTATATAGCAGCTTCTACACGCAATATATTTTTCGACAGCTACACTGCCCGCAGAACGAAAAATATGCGCAGAATCTGAGTCGTCGTCGGTAAACCAGGAACGTTTGAACCAGGGACGGCTATGAAGGCTTGCATCCACCGCTAGCATAACACGAGCCCCGGAGAAGTAACTCAGAATTCAACTGAATCTGTGGCAAATCTAACTCTGCCACACCCAGACGTACCCAGCGGCAGCAACCACATCATGCACATTGCCTGTGCAACGTAGCTCTTGCACACTCAATATAAATTTTTTCTTTGCTTGCGCTCACTCAACACAATTACTAGGAGCTGCATGAGAGCCACACGCATTAGGTAGGCAGCGCAGCACGTTGCTTATATCTCTTTTTTTTCTGCCGCCGGCTGGTGAGCCCAGCCTTTCAATAACGAATATATGTTTTCGTCTTCTCGTCTGATCCGCCGCTCAACACACGCTTACAAACCTTCAACGCATTTCGGAGGTTAAAATATATGTTTCTTTCCCGACACTCTCTGTTCTTCTCCAGCATGCATTACTATTTTTATTTAGATTCTAGTGACGGAAGCATATGTGCCCACTTCCTGGGGGGCTATCGGAGATCGGGTGTTCGCTCGAGAACGCTTTCCGAACACTGACGTCAAAAAGTGGGTGGTCCGCGATAGCTTTGAGCAATGCTTTGAGAATGGGAGGAGCGCGGCCGGCGCGGCCAATGGGGAAGCGGCGCGCTCCTCGGATGATGACGTACTCCGTTTGTCGTCTGCTTCTGAAAGCCAAAATGTTTCTCCCGAGAAATTAAGAAATCTGCTCCTTTTAAAAACGGTGCTTTCTTCTTCTCAGACGTAAACACGCTCTTAAGCATCAATATCGTTCTCTGCAGGTTCGCTAAGCGGTGTCGCGGGCGCGAAAAACAAGAAGCGTGCGCGTAAGTGGCGTCATATCTAAATTTCGTGTCGTCGTCTGCTCCTGCCATGTCCTCACACAAAAACGCATCTCGGCCCGCGGGTGCTCAGAGGCAGAGGGAGCTCCTTCTCGCATTTTTGGAGGTGCACCCCAACTGTGAAAGCCCGACAAACTCTTCACTACCGACAGCGCGCTGGAAACTTCCAGGAGCAAAGAACATCAACATGCGCAGCTCTTTTCTCTCCGTCGAAATTCCACGGGCTCTTTGGCACCCAATTTCCGATCTCTTGACCATTCCCTCGCCTGGAGCATGGGACACCGTTCACCGCGACTCAAGCCTGGAAAACAACTCCAGCTATCAGACGAGCAGAGAAGGTGGCGGGGAGGATTTTTTTTCCTAAAATAAAGTTGTTCTCTCTCTCGGGATCAAGTTCGGCGCACAGCCAACGTACTGTTCGCTTCGACAGGCGAAATTGACGCCGGAATTCGCTTCCTGTCAAATCCTCAAATACATCGCGAACCTCCAGCTGCTCCGCGTCCTATTTCAGCGACGACAATGCGAGGACTCAGCGCCCAAGTGGACCGCCATTTCCCTCTGTGACGCAACATTGCGCAGCCGCAGCCGCCGTTTCAATCCAAGCGGAGCCGCTGCCGCGGCCGGTGTTCGCAAAGTGTTCGTAAATCGTTCGCAAACCGTTCGCTGAGCGAGCGGCCTCGAGAATCGTTCTCCGCGTAGCAGACGACACGCTCGGTTTGAAAATGATTGACAGGGAACTGACGTCAATTTGACGACACCGAAATCTCGGGGCCCCGGAAGGTTCAACGTTCCACAAGTCGCTACAGGTGGCGAAAAAAACCAGCGGCTGGCATTGATGAAATGGAGGCAGCGCTGCGTTATGGAGGGACCTTAGCCGCGGCGCGTTCCATCAAGTTGCGCGTAGAGTGGAACTACTAACCTAGCCCCATATTTTAGTTTGAAATTTTCCTGCTAGGGGCTCTCAATAAGGCCAGAAGGCGTAGGCGTCAAAAACAAAACAAACATGTTGCATCTAAACAATAATGATGATAGTACATGCAGTGCCATCTCTTGATCGTGTATCTTAGTTTAGGACGCCACCGCTACTTTTATTTTTCGTTGCACTGTCAACGGTACAGTTTCTCTTCTCCAATGTGGTTATAGGTAGGTGTCCCGTGGGCACGCCCCGCGGATGACGACAGCGGAGCGGCGCTGGCCAATCGCGTGCGGCGATTCCGAACGCTCTCGCTAAAATGCCATCTCCGATAGCCCCCCTGGAGGTGAACGGGAAACCAGCTAGCTTTAAAAAAAGGAAAAACAAAAGATAGGTACGCTGAGCGAACAGCAGCAGACGTTCAAGGAGTTAACGAAATAACGTTGATCGAACGATGGATAAGCGTGTGTTATGTGCTAGCTGCGAATGTCGGTTGCTTCCTGTGAACGATTTTAGCAATTCCAAGCATTATAGGTAATCTTATCATTATATATATGTATGGCGTACGATAGCCGTGTCATGCTGCAAGATCTGTTTCTGCGCGAAGTGCACTTCGCGTTTCCAATTCCCGCTCATTCGCCTGCAGCAATGTTCGTACGTTACATGAACCTGACTTGAAGGTATATGAACGAAAAGATAAGATATCTGCAGCTGTTTGTCGGCTATGCCGTGAAAGCGAGGCTTTTTTTTAATCAATTGGGGAGCAAAACGAACATTCCGTGTTAAAAAAAAAGAAAGAAAAATGCAGGACGCTCGAACACAGTTGTATAACAAAAATTAATGAACCATTTAGCACACGAACTCACCGGAAGGCATGTCATGAGTGCGAAAGATAAGAAAACATGCGAAAAGCGGTTACAGAAAGAGTACTGCGCCTATATACATAGTTTGCACGTGACGTCACGTCCGTCGTCTGCGTTTTCCGTCCGCCATAGCTAGGTACCTCGTTTGGGTCGCCTGCTTGTTCTCCGTGCAGTGTAACGCGCTTCTGACAACCGTGCAGGGCGGTTTAAGCGTGGCGACGCCGAAGGGCGTTTCGAGTTTTGCCCTGCGTACTACAATGACCTTGCCGGCACAGAGCAGGAACGGCACGAGACGACGACGACCCCTCGCACGCGACGCTGATGTGACTGCAGATGTGAAGCTACAGTGATGCCCGCTTCGGCTCAGGTGGACATAATCAGTTAGCTGGTTTTGTCGACCGGCTACTTAGACTTGTAACCGAGAAACGCCTATAAACCGCTCGGCGCACCAGCAACTGAGTGCTTCTGGAGGCAATTAACTGCTGCAGTGCTATTTGCAACATGTGACTCCAGTCGAAGCCCGTCGTCGTACTCCGCGAGGTGAGGCAAAAACAAGAATTCATCGTTTCGCACCGCTAAGGGTGAATGACACCAGGATATCTCCTTTATATTTTGCGGTTCCCCTTCCAAGCGTAGGCGATTTGCCACTTTAGCAGATGTAGCGCCTGTTCATCTTTCCGCGACTGCATGCACATCAAATGTAAACACAGCGCAACGTTTCTAGTTGTCTTACATAATTAACTAAAGTTGCGGTTGCACATTAGTGCAGAAACCATTTTACGCGGCAATATAAAGCCTTGCGAGAAAGTGACTGTCCAAACACAACTTTTCCCCTTTTTACCATCATCTTCGCGACTGCCACAGGCTCCGGTATCGGCGCGAAAGTGCGGTGCATAGTAGGGAGCCTATACATGACCGGCTCAAGGAGCGGTCATGTAGGTCCCTTGGTGCATAATCTAACATACGTTTAAGCTTCAGAAAAGCACTGCATCTCTCATACAGGTGCAAAAAGCACGCTCGCACATTCGTACTATTCGTGAGAACACGAAGACACAATGTGTGGCTCTCGGTCAAATAAAAATTCCTAGCGTGTTACGTGCCAAAAGCGCGATGTGATACGAGGCATGCTCTGTAGCAGAGAATTCCGGAAAATTCACCTGCTTGGAGTCCTTTGACACGCACTAATAACAGACAGTGCACGAGTCTTCGGCTCCACCTAACTGAGATCCGCCGCGGCCGGGGGTATGCGTCGAACCCGTGCCTTTCGGGACAGCAGTCAACCCCAGCCAAATGCTTCCGCACGCATTCCAAGCGCTTAAAGGACATAGAGTCGTCAGTGTAGTACCTTTGCTTGTCCATCGGCAACCCAATATTGGGCATATGCGCATTATTGCGAACGAAACAACGAACACAAGGAAGCGCGTACACGGCCGTCCGTACGTCAACCAGACCGGCTTGTACCTAGCAATGGCGGACGGAGCCGCTGAAGCTAGAGTGCCTAGAAAGGTTTACCTAGTGTCTTGAACGCGCGCCTCCCCCAGCGGCTGCGGAGAAACCGGTTTCTATGCACCGCGAGGCGGCGCCGCCCGTTGTTGGCGCGCACAGCTGTTTCGGGTGATGCGGCCGGCGGCCGTGCAATGCCACGGCCACTCGATGGAAACGCACGAGCGGCCGTTGTGCGGTGGCCACTGTCTGAGAATTTGAAAATATTCTATAACAACTACCCGAACTTCTTATTGTTGTGAAATATTTAATTGCTATGGTTCTCTTTGGCGCAGCTATAAAACGGACTAAACGGGGGAGGGGGGCAACTTTTGTGACTATATAAATTGTGACAAAAGGTTTACACGGTTTTCTTTTACAAGGAATCGACGTAATTCTTACCGTTTTTTTTTTGGCGTATCGACTTCGCCTTAAGCTAATGGTCTGTACTTATAATTATTAAGAAGTCATGAATAACGAGTGGCATGATAATTTACCCGCGGTCGTCAAACATCCATGATCAGTCCTTTTTTTATGGCCTGGAAACTATGTCTTGGTAATTAAATGAGGGTTACCGACCGGCTTTCTTTTAATAATTCAAGCTGGAGGAACATTTGTGGATGAAATTAAACATAAATTTGCTGGGCATATAAAATCGGCGGCAGAAATCGCAGTACCACGGTGGACTACTTCGATCAACAAGAACAATAATAATATTAATAATTATGATAATAAGCGCGTTGTGGACAACGGATTGCAAGAAGTTAAAAATACTGCATAATAAGGCCCGGGGAAGTTTTCGTAACGCCTAATTACAATTTCATTAATTTTGAAAGGAAGACGCAGATTGATCCGATGACAAGGATCGAGGAAAGCTGCCGTGAGATAAACATATAGGCCTTCTCTACTTCTTAACTGTGTCATCACTTCAAAAAAATATGTGAGCAAGTATAAAAACTTACAACTCCACCTCACACAGTCCCACAAGCAGGGACTGGATGGAGTTATATAATTATACTTCCGCAGCTAACATATACATAGTTTGCACGCGCGTCACTTCCGGCGGCTTCAGTAGAGTGCCTAGAAAGGTTTACCTAGTGTCGTGAGCGGGCCGGTTTGGCGGAAAGAGTTTGCAATACAGTCGGCAGATGGCGCGGCGGCCCGTTGGCGCGCCTTATCCGCGCGCGCGGGCTCGCGGGCTGCCGCGTTTTCCAGCGATACCAAGCGTTGTGGTTTGGGTATGAGCTCGTTATTTCTCGTTCTGTCATATTCTGAAAGAAGGAAGTAACATAGGGGACTGTGTGGGTACGTTATATAGCAGCTTCTACACGCAATATATTTTTCGACAGCTACACTGCCCGCAGAACGAAAAATATGCGCAGAATCTGAGTCGTCGTCGGTAAACCAGGAACGTTTGAACCAGGGACGGCTATGAAGGCTTGCATCCACCGCTAGCATAACACGAGCCCCGGAGAAGTAACTCAGAATTCAACTGAATCTGTGGCAAATCTAACTCTGCCACACCCAGACGTACCCAGCGGCAGCAACCACATCATGCACATTGCCTGTGCAACGTAGCTCTTGCACACTCAATATAAATTTTTTCTTTGCTTGCGCTCACTCAACACAATTACTAGGAGCTGCATGAGAGCCACACGCATTAGGTAGGCAGCGCAGCACGTTGCTTATATCTCTTTTTTTTCTGCCGCCGGCTGGTGAGCCCAGCCTTTCAATAACGAATATATGTTTTTCGTCTTCTCGTCTGATCCGCCGCTCAACACACGCTTACAAACCTTCAACGCATTTCGGAGGTTAAAATATATGTTTCTTTCCCGACACTCTCTGTTCTTCTCCAGCATGCATTACTATTTTTATTTAGATTCTAGTGACGGAAGCATATGTGCCCACTTCCTGGGGGGCTATCGGAGATCGGGTGTTCGCTCGAGAACGCTTTCCGAACACTGACGTCAAAAAGTGGGTGGTCCGCGATAGCTTTGAGCAATGCTTTGAGAATGGGAGGAGCGCGGCCGGCGCGGCCAATGGGGAAGCGGCGCGCTCCTCGGATGATGACGTACTCCGTTTGTCGTCTGCTTCTGAAAGCCAAAATGTTTCTCCCGAGAAATTAAGAAATCTGCTCCTTTTAAAAACGGTGCTTTCTTCTTCTCAGACGTAAACACGCTCTTAAGCATCAATATCGTTCTCTGCAGGTTCGCTAAGCGGTGTCGCGGGCGCGAAAAACAAGAAGCGTGCGCGTAAGTGGCGTCATATCTAAATTTCGTGTCGTCGTCTGCTCCTGCCATGTCCTCACACAAAAACGCATCTCGGCCCGCGGGTGCTCAGAGGCAGAGGGAGCTCCTTCTCGCATTTTTGGAGGTGCACCCCAACTGTGAAAGCCCGACAAACTCTTCACTACCGACAGCGCGCTGGAAACTTCCAGGAGCAAAGAACATCAACATGCGCAGCTCTTTTCTCTCCGTCGAAATTCCACGGGCTCTTTGGCACCCAATTTCCGATCTCTTGACCATTCCCTCGCCTGGAGCATGGGACACCGTTCACCGCGACTCAAGCCTGGAAAACAACTCCAGCTATCAGACGAGCAGAGAAGGTGGCGGGGAGGATTTTTTTTTCCTAAAATAAAGTTGTTCTCTCTCTCGGGATCAAGTTCGGCGCACAGCCAACGTACTGTTCGCTTCGACAGGCGAAATTGACGCCGGAATTCGCTTCCTGTCAAATCCTCAAATACATCGCGAACCTCCAGCTGCTCCGCGTCCTATTTCAGCGACGACAATGCGAGGACTCAGCGCCCAAGTGGACCGCCATTTCCCTCTGTGACGCAACATTGCGCAGCCGCAGCCGCCGTTTCAATCCAAGCGGAGCCGCTGCCGCGGCCGGTGTTCGCAAAGTGTTCGTAAATCGTTCGCAAACCGTTCGCTGAGCGAGCGGCCTCGAGAATCGTTCTCCGCGTAGCAGACGACACGCTCGGTTTGAAAATGATTGACAGGGAACTGACGTCAATTTGACGACACCGAAATCTCGGGGCCCCGGAAGGTTCAACGTTCCACAAGTCGCTACAGGTGGCGAAAAAAACCAGCGGCTGGCATTGATGAAATGGAGGCAGCGCTGCGTTATGGAGGACCTTAGCCGCGGCGCGTTCCATCAAGTTGCGCGTAGAGTGGAACTACTAACCTAGCCCCATATTTTAGTTTGAAATTTTCCTGCTAGGGGCTCTCAATAAGGCCAGAAGGCGTAGGCGTCAAAAACAAAACAAACATGTTGCATCTAAACAATAATGATGATAGTACATGCAGTGCCATCTCTTGATCGTGTATCTTAGTTTAGGACGCCACCGCTACTTTTATTTTCGTTGCACTGTCAACGGTACAGTTTCTCTTCTCCAATGTGGTTATAGGTAGGTGTCCCGTGGGCACGCCCCGCGGATGACGACAGCGGAGCGGCGCTGGCCAATCGCGTGCGGCGATTCCGAACGCTCTCGCTAAAATGCCATCTCCGATAGCCCCCCTGGAGGTGAACGGGAAACCAGCTAGCTTTAAAAAAAGGAAAAACAAAAGATAGGTACGCTGAGCGAACAGCAGCAGACGTTCAAGGAGTTAACGAAATAACGTTGATCGAACGATGGATAAGCGTGTGTTATGTGCTAGCTGCGAATGTCGGTTGCTTCCTGTGAACGATTTTAGCAATTCCAAGCATTATAGGTAATCTTATCATTATATATATGTATGGCGTACGATAGCCGTGTCATGCTGCAAGATCTGTTTCTGCGCGAAGTGCACTTCGCGTTTCCAATTCCCGCTCATTCGCCTGCAGCAATGTTCGTACGTTACATGAACCTGACTTGAAGGTATATGAACGAAAAGATAAGATATCTGCAGCTGTTTGTCGGCTATGCCGTGAAAGCGAGGCTTTTTTTAATCAATTGGGGAGCAAAACGAACATTCCGTGTTAAAAAAAAAAGAAAGAAAAATGCAGGACGCTCGAACACAGTTGTATAACAAAAATTAATGAACCATTTAGCACACGAACTCACCGGAAGGCATGTCATGAGTGCGAAAGATAAGAAAACATGCGAAAAGCGGTTACAGAAAGAGTACTGCGCCTATATACATAGTTTGCACGTGACGTCACGTCCGTCGTCTGCGTTTTCCGTCCGCCATAGCTAGGTACCTCGTTTGGGTCGCCTGCTTGTTCTCCGTGCAGTGTAACGCGCTTCTGACAACCGTGCAGGGCGGTTTAAGCGTGGCGACGCCGAAGGGCGTTTCGAGTTTTGCCCTGCGTACTACAATGACCTTGCCGGCACAGAGCAGGAACGGCACGAGACGACGACGACCCCTCGCACGCGACGCTGATGTGACTGCAGATGTGAAGCTACAGTGATGCCCGCTTCGGCTCAGGTGGACATAATCAGTTAGCTGGTTTTGTCGACCGGCTACTTAGACTTGTAACCGAGAAACGCCTATAAACCGCTCGGCGCACCAGCAACTGAGTGCTTCTGGAGGCAATTAACTGCTGCAGTGCTATTTGCAACATGTGACTCCAGTCGAAGCCCGTCGTCGTACTCCGCGAGGTGAGGCAAAAACAAGAATTCATCGTTTCGCACCGCTAAGGGTGAATGACACCAGGATATCTCCTTTATATTTTGCGGTTCCCCTTCCAAGCGTAGGCGATTTGCCACTTTAGCAGATGTAGCGCCTGTTCATCTTTCCGCGACTGCATGCACATCAAATGTAAACACAGCGCAACGTTTCTAGTTGTCTTACATAATTAACTAAAGTTGCGGTTGCACATTAGTGCAGAAACCATTTTACGCGGCAATATAAAGCCTTGCGAGAAAGTGACTGTCCAAACACAACTTTTCCCCTTTTTACCATCATCTTCGCGACTGCCACAGGCTCCGGTATCGGCGCGAAAGTGCGGTGCATAGTAGGGAGCCTATACATGACCGGCTCAAGGAGCGGTCATGTAGGTCCCTTGGTGCATAATCTAACATACGTTTAAGCTTCAGAAAAGCACTGCATCTCTCATACAGGTGCAAAAAGCACGCTCGCACATTCGTACTATTCGTGAGAACACGAAGACACAATGTGTGGCTCTCGGTCAAATAAAAATTCCTAGCGTGTTACGTGCCAAAAGCGCGATGTGATACGAGGCATGCTCTGTAGCAGAGAATTCCGGAAAATTCACCTGCTTGGAGTCCTTTGACACGCACTAATAACAGACAGTGCACGAGTCTTCGGCTCCACCTAACTGAGATCCGCCGCGGCCGGGGGTATGCGTCGAACCCGTGCCTTTCGGGACAGCAGTCAACCCCAGCCAAATGCTTCCGCACGCATTCCAAGCGCTTAAAGGACATAGAGTCGTCAGTGTAGTACCTTTGCTTGTCCATCGGCAACCCAATATTGGGCATATGCGCATTATTGCGAACGAAACAACGAACACAAGGAAGCGCGTACACGGCCGTCCGTACGTCAACCAGACCGGCTTGTACCTAGCAATGGCGGACGGAGCCGCTGAAGCCGCCGGAAGTGACGCGCGTGCAAACTATGTATATGTTAGCTGCGGAAGTATAATTATATAACTCCATCCAGTCCCTGCTTGTGGGACTGTGTGAGGTGGAGTTGTAAGTTTTTTATACTTGCTCACATATTTTTTTGAAGTGATGACACAGTTAAGAAGTAGAGAAGGCCTATATGTTTATCTCACGGCAGCTTTCCTCGATCCTTGTCATCGGATCAATCTGCGTCTTCCTTTCAAAATTAATGAAATTGTAATTAGGCGTTACGAAAACTTCCCCGGGCCTTATTATGCAGTATTTTTAACTTCTTGCAATCCGTTGTCCACAACGCGCTTATTATCATAATTATTAATATTATTATTGTTCTTGTTGATCGAAGTAGTCCACCGTGGTACTGCGATTTCTGCCGCCGATTTTATATGCCCAGCAAATTTATGTTTAATTTCATCCACAAATGTTCCTCCAGCTTGAATTATTAAAAGAAAGCCGGTCGGTAACCCTCATTTAATTACCAAGACATAGTTTCCAGGCCATAAAAAAAGGACTGATCATGGATGTTTGACGACCGCGGGTAAATTATCATGCCACTCGTTATTCATGACTTCTTAATAATTATAAGTACAGACCATTAGCTTAAGGCGAAGTCGATACGCCAAAAAAAAAACGGTAAGAATTACGTCGATTCCTTGTAAAAGAAAACCGTGTAAACCTTTTGTCACAATTTATATAGTCACAAAAGTTGCCCCCCTCCCCCGTTTAGTCCGTTTTATAGCTGCGCCAAAGAGAACCATAGCAATTAAATATTTCACAACAATAAGAAGTTCGGGTAGTTGTTATAGAATATTTTCAAATTCTCAGACAGTGGCCACCGCACAACGGCCGCTCGTGCGTTTCCATCGAGTGGCCGTGGCATTGCACGGCCGCCGGCCGCATCACCCGAAACAGCTGTGCGCGCCAACAACGGGCGGCGCCGCCTCGCGGTGCATAGAAACCGGTTTCTCCGCAGCCGCTGGGGGAGGCGCGCGTTCAAGACACTAGGTAAACCTTTCTAGGCACTCTAAAGGAAGTGACTATTCCTATTCCGACCGGGTCGTAATACAAGCGTATCGCCGGAGTCTGGCTGCGAGCTCGAACAATAAATGACGTCACCGTCACGTGACCAAACGTTATGACGTCATTGTCGTTTTTTTTCCCTAAGTTGGTTCACATTTTCCCCGTGTTACCACGGGGTGCCTAGTTGGTCACGTGCTTGGCGAAATCCCCCCCTAGTGACAATTTTGACTTGTGCCGGTGAACGTTTGCAATGCGCCGAAGGGCCGAAGTTCGGAAATGTCATCGGCGCTGAAAGCCGTTCACCGTGAAGGAAAAACATGCTGCAGCAGGTCAGGAACGTTCACAAACTGGTCGTGGAAGTCGACAAGTTGATGCAGTGCGACGATTGTTGCGAAGTGCTTGGCCGGCGTAATTTGAGGTGCGAAGTGTTCACGAATGAGGGCGTGCGTCAACGGCGGAGCGCCGCTGCGAGTCCCACAGCAAACATTTTTCTCAAGCACGGAAACGCAAGCAAGCCAGATGGTGATTGTGTGACGGAAAGGTGCCCCAAGTGGGCCCTTCTTTAAAGTGTGTTTGTGCAACGACCAAAATATTTTCATGGAACTTGTGGTATTAGCTAACATGCAAAGAAAGTTGGTTAATTCATTCCCCGTCTCCTCATTCAGTACTGGCTTTCCGCTTTAGCTCGCGGCATTCTTACGTGATCAGAGAAAGCCTGCACTTAATGTTGATATTGTCAGTTTTCAGTCATGCAAAATGCTTTA
>JABSTT010003624.1:0-24108 GCA_013339685.2 Hyalomma asiaticum | reverse complement strand
CGTGGTGTGGAGTGGCCTTGTGAGGCACCACCTCTGCCATGGGATTGTGGCGAGGCCTACATCACGTAGCGTGAAGCTGTATCAGTAGATCGGCACGAAGCGGTACCTGCTACGCCCACGTCTGCATAGCCGGAGTGAACGCGCGCTGGCGCACGCGACGTGCGGTTGCAAGCCACTATTCCGCGCCAGGCGCGGCAGTTCCGTGCGTCGACGCGTGCGTGGATGCGTACAGAAGCGTACGTGTGGTTCGGCCTTAAGAGGAGCTTCGCCCCTAAAAAGTGCGGCATTAGCGCTGTGGTAGAGCACCGGCCACGTGTCGTCGTGGAGCGGGCTGCTGCGAGTTCGATTCCCAGCGCACCAAAAGAAGTTTTTATGAGTGTTTTACTTTGTTGTGCATGTTTGTTTTACTGCGTCATATCCGTTACAGTAGTGACGTACGGGGTCGTAGTCGGCCCCGGCATAAAACACTTCCATGTTAAAATGGCCGCATACCTGCTTGCTTCGCTGTAAATGACGTCTAAGGACGGTACACTTCTACCTCGCCTTATAAGTAGCACCCTTTCTTTTCCCCCACCCATCCCTCACGCTTTTCCTCTTCGCGCTCGGTTCTGCCATGATGAAGGCAGTAGAGGTACTGCGGAACTGAATTCAAATTTCCCGCCTTCGTCCTGCTCTCACACCACGTGTTGGGACGTTTCATTCCTTTGGCGTCTCTTCGACCTCACTTCTAACGCGCTTAATTTTCCTTTACTAATGTAAAGAGCAGTCCAATGTGCATTCTTAATTAACGCTGCGGATCACGGCTATGTGCATATATGTTGCCTCAAATAGGCCTGAGGTTTCTTTGAGCTGTGCAAAGTTGACGTGTATGATCCAGTGCCATACCAGTGCTAGTAGCTCGGTTGGTTTTGACCGCCCGGTTGAATCTGGTGATAGACAGACAGACATCAGAAAGACACGCAATTTTTTTCGCGTTTATGTAGTCCAAGAAATATTCTCTTAAAAAAATTGACGGCAGATCCACGAGGTGAATGATGATGAGATTGGGCGAAGCTCCTGGAAGTAATGATCGGTTAAACCGTGAAATTTCTTCCGTTAATTCGCCCGATAAAATTGACGTGAAACGATTGATTAAATGTTTTATCAAACTTTTATTGCTGGTTTCCGTTGTCCTTTCATTATGACCGCTTTGTGGTCGGTGAAATGTAAGCTAAGTGGTTCTTGCACTGGTTGCAGATGAAAGTTGGCAAACACGATGTCGATGCAGGTGCCTCTGATGGTGGTTGGGTTGGGGTTTTCAAAGGAGATGCCTCGCGGGCTCTGACTACAGGGTCCTGTCTGCGAGCGCGCGCCGCCGCTGCCCTGCGCGCCCGCCTTTCGGCATCCTTATCCATACGAGCACACACCGACGGCAACGAGCATCGTCAACTACAAACCTGTATAGCGATATGGTTTTGAATATAAAACCATTGCTTTAGAAAGCACCTGGCGTCTTTCGTTAAGCAGCTGGCGTCTTTTCGTTTTGCTTTAGAAACATCTGGCGTCTTTTCGTTTTGCTTTTAGAAAACATCTGGCGTCTTTCGTTGGTTTATTTCATCAATCAACGGCGTTTTGAACAAAATTTTTATTGTTTAATCACGCACAGGAGAAATCTCACCAGGCCACTACCTTGGAGGTAACAATGGCTGCTACTGGGAATGAGAGACAGCAGAAGTCGGCTTTTAGCTAACACTTACACTTCTACTTCTACTAACGTTCCTACTGGAACTTGCCATGGCTGCTAATGGGGAATGAGAGACAGAAGAATTCGGCTTTTAGTTAACGCGCACGCTGCGAATTTTGTATTGTTCAACAACGCACAGGAGAAATCTCCCACCGGCACCACCTTGCAGGTCAAATCGTAAGACTGGTTACGCACTACGACTACGACGAGGGACGAACGGGTGCCGCTTTAAGGAGCTTCGCCCCTAAAAGGTAAACGATTCACAGCATATCGTACTATACCATAGGAGACGTCCGCAGAGCTGTCACGGTGATTGTTTGGAAGGAATAGTAAACGATCCGAGCACATCGTGTGTTTAGAACAAATATTAAACGATTCATAGTACATCGTATCCTGTTATGGGAGAGCGCTGTATAGATGCCCCTGGCTTTAATTGCAACTGATTCCGATCGCTAGGGAGTACACAACCGCGATTGCTTCTTTTGTGCTAGCTGACGAATTGCGTTATAGAAAATAAATCTTGATCGGGATTAGTCGTCATTGGAAACTCTGTAAGAGTACTGTTAGTGAAGCTTAAATGATGCGTGTGCTTCCGAAATAGTGTGCTGCACTTTGCAGCAGGCCATTCGCGAGCGTTGTAACGCTGGCCAATGTTCTCATCGTAGTGCATTCAAGTTATTAAGCAAATACGTTAGTGCAATATAGTTGTATTATAGTCACACTTGAAACTTAATTATTCAAACGGAAAGGCGGACTAGGAAGGGAAAATTAGCATCCACCTGTTTTGTAGCACAAGGCTACAAGGAAATCCATACGGATTTCTCATAAATGAGCGCTTCCTAGTTGCCGAAAAATTCGTCCTGGTCCGGGTTCGGCAACTAGGAAGCGCTCATTTATGAGAAATCCGTATGGATTTCCTTGTAGCCTTGTAGTACAAAACAGGTGGATGCCAATTTTCCCTTTCATAAAACGTTACTCCACCTTGCGGGTTTCCGCAGAACTCATTTGACTTATAAAGGCGGGCTAGTTGTTTTCGCTGCGTAATGATACTTTTGCGCACACAACACGAATCCACAACCAAGTACATGTACAAGGACTAGCGCAGCCTTCGTCTCCGCAAGAGAGAGAGAGAGAGAAAACTTTATTGAACGAATCTGTCCGGCGATTTGGCACCCCAGCCTAGGTGACGGCCTCGAGCCCTTGGACACGGGCGGCTTCCTCGGCGTGCCGGACCGCCCAGAGTTGATCGGCGAGGTTTTGGCTGAGCAGGCACGCCTCCCATAGCGCCCCGCGGCCACCGACTGCCATGTCTACCCCATTCCTAATAAGGGAAATAGTAGAAATGGGTATCCACAAAGCAGAAATAATTACGTTGAATCTGCGTGCGAGATAAGCCAGTCTAAATGTTGCGAACTAGTTTCCTAATTGTATGAATGAATCACAACTTACTCTGTAGAATAACTTACCGTGGTCTTGCAGGGCGTTGAACTCGTTCACACTGGTCGCCACTGGTGGCAAAAGTACGCTCATCGCTGAAGGCAACGTTTTTCCATTGCTCCCCTGTCCAGCATTCGTGTTGTTGCGCGAAATCGAGCCGCTTTACTTTGTTTCTGGCCCTACGCAAGGGCTTTTGGGCAGCTGACTTAGGCCTACTTCACTGAGCCGCCGCCTCACAGTAGACCTTGAAGCCCTCGGCTGCAGGCTCTGTCGCAATTCTTGAAGCGACGCTCATGGGGCATCCAGAGCAGCCGCAGCAATCGAAAAATCTTCATCGTTCCTCGTAGCTTCTGGTGGGCGTCCCCGAGGCGCATCCTCGACTCGTCCTTCTTTCTCGTAAGCTTGCCGAATGCTATTCACCATTATAAAAGACCTTCTCGTCATCTATGCTTGCTTTTTTTGAGTGTAGCTCCGAAAACACAGTTCAATAATCTTCAGGCGCTCTTGGTATACGGGCCATGGCAAACCAAGCAAAGAACACGGGACTGCACTATTCAAAGAAATTGCAATGAGGTAAAACAGTGGAGCCCCAGCTTATATATTGTTACGAGTAAACGGGGGCACTCGTCGCTCTGAGCAAAGAAGGGGTCCTTTAATGAAGTAGCGAAAGCGAGATCAACAGCGGCCAGCTTTGGTTGATGCTAACGTCGTTCTCCTCTTCCTTTCAGTAGCGCCGCATATGCACGACCATCAATCGTCGTCCTCTTCGCGCATATGCGCAACATTCCCCTCCTTGCAGACGGAGCCCATCGGGCGAGTCAGTCAGTCTTTCGTGGCGTGAATGACTTCAGACGAGCGACATGGGTCACTTGTGTCTTAGCGGCGCGTCTCCCAGTCGCTGTGAGTCGAGCTATAGCATAAGTGACCTCAGTGAGCCTGTTCAAAACAACAAACGGCCCGTCGTAGGTGGCCAGAAACTTTTGGCACAACCCGCGTTTCCGTGCAGGAGTCCACAACCACACCAAATCGCCTGGATGGTAAGTTACGGTACGGTGGCGATCGTCGTACCGTGCTTTGGATCTGTCTTGCGACGCCAAAGTGCGCAAACGAGCAATCCTACGCGCCTCCTCAGCGAGGCAAAGGGTCTCGGCGACAGTGGAATTCTCATGTGTGCCAAAAGGGAAAACAGTGTCGATTGTGTGCCTAGGTGGGCGAGCGTACAGCAGGAAGAAAGGACTGTAGCCGGTTGTCTCGTGCTTGGCGGTGTTGAACGCGTATGTAACAAAAGGCAGTACATCATCCCAGTTCTTGTGGTCGGATGAAACGTACATGGACAACATGTTAATGATGGTTCTGTTCGTGCGTTCCGTGAGCCCATTCGTTTGTGGATGGTATGGGGTTGAGTGACGAAATTGGGACTCACACAAGTTAAGCAGCTCTTCCACGACATCCGCTGTGAACTGTCGTCCGCGGTCGCTGATAATCACTCGAGGTGGACCATGTCGGAGAATGACGTTTCGTAGAAGGAACCCTGAGACGTCCGTGGCAGTTGCGGAGGGCACCGACGCGGTCTCGCAGTAGCGCGTGAGGTAGTCAGTACAAATAATTATCCAACGATTGCCATTGGATGACTTTGGAAACGGACCCACGAAGTCGATGCCAACTTGTTGGAAAGGCGTACTTGGCGGCGGCACAGGCTGCAGGAGGCCAGCTGGAGCAGTAGACGGACGTTTGTGACGCTGACACTGCATGCAGCTCGCCACGTACGTCTCTGTGGACCGTCGCATTGCGGGCCAATAGAAACGTTCCTTAATCCGATGGAGCGTCCGCGTACATCCTAAATGGCCAGACGTAGGATCGTCGTGCATGGCAGTTAGAACCGCCGCGCGAAGGCTGTCCGGCACCACCAGAAGAAAACGTGCGCCAGTGGTCGAATAGTTCTTCTTGTATAAGAGTCCATCGCGTACACAGAAATCACGTGGGGATGTAGAGGCGGACGCAGCGCTGAAAAGCGGCGCTAATTTAGAGTCCTTTCGCTGTTCGTCTCGGAAGCTGTCCAGGTCTGGAAATTTCGGCGACACAGAAGCCACAAGGTGATCGAAGTCATCGGCGTCGCAGTCTGTCGAGCTAATCGGCATACGCGAGAGACAGTCCGCGTCGGCGTGTCGCCTACCGCTCTTGTACGAGACAGTGAAGTTGTATTCTTGCAGCCGAAGTGCCCAGCGCGCCAGACGGCCGCAGGGGTCACGTAGGTTTACGAGCCAACACAATGAGTGATGGTCGGTGACCACTGTAAAATGACGTCCATACAGGTAAGAACGGAAGCGCTGAACTGCGAATATAACTGCGAGGCATTCTTGCTCGGTGACCGTGTAGTTCTGCTCGGGCCTACTTAGTGAGCGACTTGCATAGGCGACCACGTGCTCGCCATCCCCGTTGCGTTGAATAAGGACGGCCCCGATACCTATGCCGCTGGCATCCGTATGAATTTCCGTTGGGGCTGAAGGATTGAAGTGCTGAAGAATCGGTCGTGACGTCAGCAAAAACTTCAATTGACGAAAGGCAGACTCGCAATCCGCAGTCCATTCAAAGGGAGTATCCTTTCGTAGCAGGCACGTCATCGGATATGCAACATCAGCAAACCTCGGAATGAATCGACGGAAATACGAGCAGAGCCCCAGAAAACTACGAAGCTCCTTCACAGAGCGCGGTGTACTGAAAGCTTCAACGGCTGCTGTCTTCTGGGGATCAGGACGGATGCCATCCTTATCAACGAGATGCCCAAGAACAAGAGTTTGGCGTTCACCGAAGTGGCATTTCTTCGAATTTAAAACGAGGCCGGCGTTTCTGATGCAGTTCAGGACAATATCGAGCCGGGAGTTGTGCTCACTGAAGGTGCGGCCGAAGATGACAACGTCGTCGAGGTAGCACATGCAGATGTTCCACTTCAAGCCACGCAGGATGGTATCCATGAATCTCTCGAATGTGGCCGGAGCGTTGCATAGTCCAAACGGCATCACGTTAAATTCAAACAGCCCGTCCGGGGTAACAAAGGCGGTCTTTTCTTTGTGCTCAGGATGCATCGGGATTTGCCAATAGCCTGACCTTAAGTCTACTGAGGAAAAGTAAGAAGCCGAATGGAGGCAGTCAATTGCGTCATCAATGCGTGGGAGCGGATACACATCTTTTTTTGTTACGGCATTCAGTCGGCGATAATCAACACAAAATCGCCAAGATCCATCTTTCTTCTTCACAAGAATTACTGGAGCTGCCCAGGGACTCGCTGACTCTTGTATTACTCCTTTTTCCAGCATTTCATGAACTTGGTTGTTAATGACCTGGCGCTCTGATGGTGAAACGCGATATGGTTTTTGCCTAATTGGAGCTGCTGAACCCGTGTTGATCGTATGGCGTGTCCGAGACGCAGGTATCGGTGACTTTGCCCCCTTTTGCGCGAAGTCGAATGCGGAGACGTGCTTCGATAGCACATCCACTAACGCTCGGCGTTCACTTGTGCTAAGGGACTTATTGACCATAGACAAGAGGGCCGTTCCCAGCTCGTGATTAGCAGGCTCTTCCGGCGCGTCTGTAAGTGAAGCCACCGACGTGGACGCGTGTTCTCTGACGAAGGCCAGTTTCAGGCCGTCTGGCAATACCACGGGTTCCGTAGAAGAGTTTACCGTCCATAGGACGGCACGTCCACTTTTGACGGACACAACACAATGTGGAACCAGCACGTTCTTCTTCATGCAGTTAACATGGATCGGCTCTACGGTGGCATCGAAGCTGTCGCAATCCGCACCACAACAAACAACAGCAACACGAGCGGTAGACGATGGAGGTACGACAGCGTCGCCACAAACACATAACGTAGTTTCGCCTACGTGGTTCTCCAGTAGTTCTGAGGGCTCCCGACCACTTATGAACACCTGCCCTGTGCGGCAATCCACGGTGGCACCAGCATCCCGCAAGAAGTCCATACCCAGGATAACATCATGTGTGGACCTCGCAATAATCGCAAACTGCGTCGTAACGACATGGCCACCCAAAGACACGTCGGCATTACATAAACCAATAGGCTGCAACGGATCGCCGTTCACTCCACAAAACTTTGACGTTTTGTCCCATTGAAACACAACCTTTCGCCTTAACAAATCCTTAAAAGAGGCACTCATAACTGAAATTGTTGCCCCTGTGTCTACCAGGGCCAACGCAGGCACATCATCAACAAAAACACACACTTTGTTCTTGAGCATCACCACCGGAGGTATTTCAGACAGTTGCAACTCCCCAGCGACCTCACCCCCATCGGTCGCTCTGGTTAGTTTTCCGGTGGCGGAGGGGACGAGGAGCGACGATGAAGTGGCGAGGGAGAGCGGGGAGCACGAGGACGCGGTGGAGGCGTCAAACTTCGGTCAGATCCCGGAGAGCGGTTCCGAAAGCTGCTCGGCCAATAGTTGTCGCCGTATGGTGCCGACCGCGGAGCTCCTTGAGGGCGTTGAGAAGGTGGTCTGTCATACCGCGGTGTTCTGCGACGGTTGCAGAAACGCGATATATGGCCTGTGACACCGCAGGAGTAGCAGACCGGTAGAGACCGCCTTGGTGGCTCTTCAATGTACTCAAATGCCTCATTCTCTCTAGCGTGGCGTATAGCTTCTTCGCGCAGATCACGGCGAGGCATCGGCAGTCGAGAGTGCGGACGCTGAGCGGGTCGTCCAGAGTGCGAAGCCGGGTAGCGTGTCGTCATCCTTGATTCTGGCGTTGTGCTGTATTCAACTGCCGCTGCGCTAACCGCAGGGTGCCAAGAAGTCGAAACTGGCGTTGCCGATGGCTCGCATGGTGTATATGCTCCATGCCTCTCAGATGTCACACATGACGCCTCTTCACGGCGATTAAGTTCTTCGCGGACAATCTGCCGGATAGTCGATGCTAAGTCAAAACACGTGCTCATGTCCACGCTAGCGACCGTGGTAACGTTTGCCAAGCGGCCGAACTTCGGCGTAATGCGACGCATCTTCAGTGACTCGAAGGTTCTGCAGTGTCGAATTACGTCAGACACAGAACTCAGGCTTTCTTTACCGATGAGGAAATTGTAAACGTCCTCAGCTACTCCTTTCAACAGATGCCCTACCTTGTCTTCGTCCGTCATCCTAGCGTCAACCGTTTTACAGAGCTTCAATATCTCCTCAATGTACGTGGTGCATGTCTCACCAGGCAGCTGCGCCCGTTGCGAAAGGGTTTGCTCGGCTCGCTTCTTCTTGGCAGCTGAGTCCCCGAAGCAGGCCTTGACCTCGTTGAAAAAAATGTCCCACGTCGTGAGTGCGTCCTCGTGGTTTTCGTACCACACCAGCGCAGTATCGGTAAGAGCGAACACCACGTTGGCGAGCTGAGCGGCAGGATCCCAGCCATTGGACTTACTCACTCGCTTGTATTGTACGAGCCACTCGTCAACATCTTCTCCAGCCTTCCCGCCGAAGGTCGGTGGAACTCGGTAATACAGCAGCGGACCGCTGGTCGCTGCCCTCGGAGCGGCTTGGTCAGGCATATCGGAGATGGCAGTGGCAGATGGCGGGAGACCGGCAAGTCGACGGCTTCGACGAAGCTCTAGCGTTGGTAGTTCCGTTGTTGCAGGCGTGTACCCAGCACCTCCACCACTCTGTTACGAGTAAACGGGGGCACTCGTCGCTCTGAGCAAAGAAGGGGTCCTTTAATGAAGTAGCGAAAGCGAGATCAACAGCGGCCAGCTGGTGGTTGATGCTAACGTCGTTCTCCTCTTCCTTTCAGTAGCGCCGCATATGCACGACCATCAATCGTCGTCCTCTTCGCGCATATGCGCAACAATATATATATATATATATATATATAATATATCTATATATATATAATCCTATATAGGATACAGAGATTTTATATATATGATAGTATTTGTATATATATATCTTTATATATCCATATATATATATATATTATATATATATATATATGGGTGGTTGGTGAAGGGTTCTCCAGCGCGAGCAGTCTGTATTTTTCAATCAAGAAACTCGCTAGAAGACGCTGCCTGCGTCAACGCTGTCTCTCGCGGGTGAGAGCGCGTTCTCCTTCTTTGCGAGCTGGTATAGCGTTTATCGGAGAGAGGCGAAATGAGGCCCTGTAATGTCGTTGTCGTGCCTTTTTAAGGAACCCGAGGTAAATTTCACGGAGCCCTCCAAACGGCGTTCTTCTATCTCTTTCACTCCGTTTCCAACTCCCAGGACGCTAGCCGGTCCCTACATGGGCTAGAAATAGCGTCCTTTCGACCACATCTAATCACTCATCATCACTCATGTCAACGCGCGCCTTCAGGACGCGATAAATCCACGGGACTAACGGCTAGTTAGTACGACGTCGTGGCAGGCGTAATGTTGAGAACCCGAGGGTCTGTTGCGAAATGTTGAGACCCGTGTGCTGTGCGATGTCAGTGCACGTTAAAGAGCCCCAGGTGGTCGGAATTTCCGGAGACCTCCACTACGGCGTCTCTCATAACCAGAGCTGGTTTTGGGACGTTAAACCCCACATATCAATCTAACCAATCTATATAGTCGAAAAAAATAGGCTGTGCGGTACGTTGAGGCGCTATCATAAGCGTCGTTCGTTGAAGTATTCCTGCGGGATAGAGCAAGGTTGCACAAAAGCGTATTGATTGATTGATTGATTGATTGTGGTTCGGTTAGGAAAGGACGCTAATTTCTGCAGTCATGGAAGGTGCTCACTCCGCCGCACGCGATGCTATAACCCGTGCAGGAGTAGACGCATCTGTCGAAGAGTACGCGGACCGGGACCGACTCACGAGCTACAACGAAATAACCAAGGCGTTCTACTTGGCCCGGCGGTGCTACCCTCCACCTAATGGCAATCTATGCAGAGCTCAAGCAGCTACTTGGAGGCTGCTGCAAACGAACACTTACCCCAATCCACTGCTATACCACCGAATCTACCCCGATATCTATCACACGAGCATCTGTAAGGTCTGTCAGAAAGACACAGCTACGCTTAAGCATATGCTCTGGGAATGTGAGGCTAAAGCCAAAGGTATTAACCCCGATGTTCTCTCGGCGAGGTGGGACGCCGCCCTGCGCAGCTCCGCGCTCGCCGACCAAAGCTGGGCAGTCCAGCAGGCCTGTGAAGCGGCGTCAAGGCAAGGCCTCGACGTCCCGACATGGGAGACCTGAGCCCGGGTCTTTAATCTGCAGGACGTTAAATAAAGTTCTCCATCCATGTAGGGAGCACGGCTAAGCGTCCGTGGGGGTGGGGGAAAGGGAGTGAAAGAGATAGAGAGGAGATAAAGGCCGTAGTGGAGGGCTCCGGAAATTTAGACCACCTGGGGTTCTTTAACGTGCACTGACTACGCACAGTACACGGGCCTCTGGCATTTTCGCCTCCATCGAAAATGCGACCGCCGCGGCCGGGATCGAACCCGCGTTTTTTGGGTGGCAGCCGAGTACCGTAACCACTACAGCACCGCGGCGGACCACAAAAGCGTATATATGGCACCAGTGATTTTCTATTCCTATGGTAGTGCATATCACTTATTAGGAGCGCATTTGACGTTACACAAGCACCGTCATTACAACTCAGGTGCGATAGGCTTAATTATTACATATAACCATGTAAGGAAGGAACCATGGGAGGAACCGTAGTAGCCTAACGATGGCGGGCTTGCTTGGCGCGTTGTCGGCCCATGTCCGAGAGCCCCTCTCCCCCTCGCCCCCCCCCCCTCCTACCGCTTGTTAAGTGGCATGTGTGTCTGCGTGCTTGCTACGTCTGTATTTTAATCACAAGCGAGAACAGACGGTGTTCCTTATTTTAAGAGCGGAGTTCTTGAAACTTAAGAGCGGAGTTCTTAAGGGAACACCGCCCGTTTTCTCACCATATTCTGATATCACTGTTCTCCAATAGTACTGATAGCGCTGAAACAGCCAGGGTCAGTCAATTGGCTGAGAAACTAACCAATAATTTTAAACAACCGAATGAACAGTGTGTTCAAACTGAAACCGAAACGGGAAGACGCTTTGGCAGCGTATGCGATGACGTCACAGCCTCCTCGCCGTCAGAAATATGAGCTTATGAAGCCGGCGCCAAGAAGAAAAAAAATGAAAGTGGCGATATATATCATCCAACGATATATTGCGCTCTTCTGAACTTGACAGCGGTCACTTGAGCGCTGAAGTGTCCCCGGTTTCCTTTAGCGCGTTACAGATAATCATAGAGTTTACTACTAAAATGCTAGAGGGAAAACTGGCGCTGCGGTCGTGAAGATGCCATGGGAATGATGGGCATGACATGGATTTGTCTGGTCTTCTTGCCTGCGGCTTCAAACGTTCTGGTGGATTTGTTTATATCTGTTTTTTAGCGTCGGTGACGCGAGTGACATTACTACACTTTTTTTCATTACGTGACGAAGGCAGCGGCTGTAGAGTACGCTTTACCGCTAGATATAATCAGACTGTCGCATGTACTGAAGTCGTTCGCAATGGTGAGGTGCTAACAGTCTGTTTTGCTGTTGCGTTTGTTGATAGATGGCTAGACATATTATTTGCAGTGGTATCTTACCCAACTTTAGAAATAATTTCGCTGCGTCTCGCGAACCTTATCGACGTGATTGTGCTGCTCTTTTTTTTTTCTTTTGTATCAGGTGCGAAAGAATCTGTAAGCATAGGGTCGCTTTCACGGCTGACATACGTCCCTTGTGACAAAGCGGTCCGTATATCCTGTACTATATCATTTCAATTTCGCTGCCCGATTAATTCAACGCTTACCGAATGCGCCAAGCAGACGCACAGTTATCGTCCGTAGTAGACACCCAGTGGGCGATAGGCAGACGCGCTTGCGGTAGACGCTCAAAAAGTCAGCTCAGATCGAAGCTCAGGCGCAGTTTCCGACGCAATTTAACGGCATGGTTGTTTATCAAATATCACGTTTTTTTTTCCCACAGAACCAACCACCAAGCGATGGGCGATATTGCGCTCCTGCTACGGCCTTGCGCAGGGGCTTGACCCATGCATATAGTTTGTAAAAATACAGTGGAGCACTTGCCCTGCACTAAAAGAAGCGAGCGATTAGCCCGTTTGTTATATTTAGAAGACGTATCTACATTTTACACGCTTGAAAATGTCAGCACGTCACTTACAAGAGCAAAAATCTTTATTTTAAGTTCGAACTCAAATATATCTGGAACTTAAACCCGTATGGACGCTGCTAAATCTGGGCACAAGCAGAGGAGCAACATTGCCATATCGCACAGTATTGCTAAATTTCTGAGTATTCAGTATTTTTCTAACCGCGAAAAAGCAACTGGTATCTGCGCACGCACATAGTTATTCCAGTCTCTTAGTGCAATATTTTGTCGTAAACGACCTATTTTTTTGAAGCCGCAACGCCATATGAAGCCAGCAGAACGAAGACTAGGCAAATCCATGTCATACCCATCATTCCCATGCTGGCTCAACCATAGAGTTTCCTACTAAAATACTACAGGGAAAACTGGCGCTGCGATCGTGAAGCTGCCATGGGAATGATGGGTATGACATGGATTTGTCTAGTCTTCGTGCCTGCGGCTTAAAACGTTTCTGTGGATTTGTTTAATCGTGTATTTAACTTCAGTGACACGAGTGGCCTTACTACACTTTTTCATTACGCGACGAAGGCAGCGGCTGTAGTGTACGCTTTACTGGCTTTACTGCTAGAGATCATCAGACTGTCGCATTTACGAAAGTCGTTTGCAACGATGAGATGCCATGCAGAGTTTCATTGTTGTGTTTGTTGATGGATGGCTACACATATTATTTGCAGCGGTATATTACCCAACTTTAGAAATATTCGTGCTGCGTCTCGCGAACCTTATAGATGCTGTTTTGCTGTTTTTTTTTCTTTTCTTTTGCATCAGATGCGATAGAATCTGTAACCGCAGGGTCGCTTTCACGGTTGACATACAGCCCTTGTCAGAAGGCCGTGGCTGTATGATTAATTCAACGCCGACCGAACACGCCAAGCAGGCGCACAGTTATCGTGCGTAGTAGACGCCCGGTGCGCGATAGGCAAACGCGCCTGCGGACGACGCTCAAAAAGTCGTCTCATATCAAAGCTCAGGCGCAGCTTCCGTTGGAGTTTAACGGCACGGTTGTTTATTTAACATCACGTTTTTTTCACAAAACCAACCACCAAGGGATGGGAGTTACTGCGCTCCCGCTACGGCCTCGCGCAAGGGCTGGACCCATGCATATAGCTTGTAAAAAAAAATACAGTGGAGTACTTGCCCTGCACTAAAAGAAGCGAGCGAAATCCCGTTTGTTATATTTAGAAGACACATCTACCTATTACATGGTTGAAAATGTCAGCACGTCACTTACAAGAGCAAAAATCTTTATTTTAAGTTAGAACACAACTACATCTGGAACTTAAAGGGGTCCTGAACCACCCTCCGGGCTTGGTGAAAAAACACATTCTACGGCTTGCCTGCAACGAACATCTCAGCCAAATGCTGTAGTCATCCGCGAAGCGTAGCGTTCACAAGCGGAATACTGAATCGGAATTTGAGTGTGCCGTCCTTTCATTTAAAATGAATGTGTGATGTCAGTCATTTGATCACCTCTGAAACGCCACTAAACGTAAGCTCTGCGGCAAAATGAGCGAAATCAGGACTTCTTCAAATATAATCACATCGGTTAATAACTGTTCGGCTCCGTCAGCGCATTATGGCCAAAACAACCAACATAGGCGCCCGTCTCATGGTTTCACGTCGGACCAGTCCCCTTGTTAAGGTCCTTTGGTTTCACGGCGCTTTCGAAAGGAAGAACCCAGAGGAAGACGCGAAAGAACCTAAGTTATTTCTTGAGGAAATAAAGGCACCAACCTTCATACTGAGCGGTTATTAATAAATCTAGCAAGAAAAAGTAGGTTCGGCTTCCCAAGCGGGCGCGCGAGAATAATGTATAGTGTTCATTTAAGCTTTAAAATTGAACAAAATGTACAAAGAAAATACATGAGTGTTTTCCCGCATGCGAATCTAGACGCACTTCCCTTGCATTGAAAACGGCTGAAAAATCCGAAGTCATTTTTTATAGAAATGCTTATAATGGTTCCCATTACATGGCATGTTTATCGCAAAATTTCTGTAAGATTTTGCCATTGGGCTGGCTACCCGTCTTATTTGCATGTATTTTTTTCGCTTTCGGTATTGTGGTCGGCGGAATAATACTTAAGCAACTCAGCAAAGGAGAACGCTACCCCGGACGAACAGCTGACCTGAAGCGTCACGGTGCGTGTACTTGCCTGGACGACGTCGAAGTAGCTGAGCTTCATCTTGTCCAGTCCCTCCCGGACACTCTTAAGCGTCCGGCGGCTGCTGAAGTCAAACATACGCTCGCAGTCCGGCTCGTAGCGGCCTACCTTAGTGGCTACGTAGAAGGTATCTCGGGCCAGGCCTTCGAGAGCCTGCAAAAAGAATGGTGCGAAGAAAATTGGCCTGACAGCGTAAGGTTACTGACAGAGTGCTTCTGGTTTCCTTGCCTCACTAACGGTACACCTTTAATACGTTACGTTTTGCAAGCTTTAACTCAATGTAAGCTCCGCCACGATGTTCCAGTGGTTATAGCTCTCGGCTGCTGATCCGAAAGTCGCGGGATCGAATCCCGGCCTTGGCAGCTGCATTTCGATGGAGGCGAAAATGCCAGAGGCCCGTGCACTGTGCGTTGTCAGTGCACGTTAAAGAACCCCAGGTGGTCTAAATTTCCGGAGCCCTCCACTACGGCCCTTCCTCTCTATCTCTTTCACTCCCTTTCCCCCCACCCCCACGGACGCTTAGCCGTGCTCCCTACATGGGCTGCAGAAATCAGCGTCCTTTCCTAACCGAACGACAATCATCATCATCTTAGAGGAACGCTGTACCAGCTCGCAAAGAAGGAGAACGCGCCCTCACCCGCGAGAGACAACGTTGGCGCAGGCAGCGTCTCCTAGCGAGTTTCTTGATTGAGAAATACCGACTGCTCGCGTTGGAGAAGCGTTCACCGGCAACCCATATATATATATATATAGGCACAGGACCTTGACTTGCAATGAAGTGCCGGTGGGAGATTTCACTTGTGCATAGTTAAACCATGAGGTTTCGTAGCGGGCGCGTTAACTAAATTAATCCGGAACTCGGCACGATCTACGATGAATCTCCCGAGCTTCGCCCACTCATCATCATTCACTCCGTGGATATGCTGTAATTTTTTTCTTTTCTTTTGTATTGCATTCGATATAATCTGTAACCGTAGGGTCGCTTTCGCGGCTGACATACATCCCTTGTCAGAAGGCTGTTCGTGTTATCTTGTACTTCGGCATTTCAATTCCGCTGTCTGATTAATTCAACGCCGACCGAACGCGCCAAGCAGGCGCACAGTTATCGGCGTAGTAGACGCCAAGTGGACGATATGCAGCCGCGCCTGCGCACAACGCTCAGAGTCAGCTGAGATCAAAGCTCAGGCACAGTTTCCGATGGAGCTTAATGGCACGGTTTTTAGATGCGAAGCATCTTTCAGCGGTGGCATGTCCCGCGGCGTCGGCGTCTGCACTCACACTGCGCATGCGCAACTCTCCTTCTCTCTCTCTCTCCAACAGCTGCACCTTACTCTCTCCACTTCTCTCCTACCACCTGATTACGCTTCTCCTGCGTTCTCGGTAGGAGGCTTTCCAGGTTTTAGGACAGGAATGATTCTGGCCTGTTTCCAGCTTGGTTCAAGTCGGCCCTTCCTCCAGCTGGTATTGAAGATGTCAAGGAGTTGCGTCTTCGCCTTTTCACCCAGATGGGACAGGTCGGCATAGCTGATATAGTCGGGTCCAGGGGATGAAGCTTTGTTTAACCGACGCCAGAGCACCAATTAATTCCACGAATGTGAAAGGTTCGTCTGTCACAGCTGTACAGTCTGTTGTGGCATCGGTAACGGCTTGTGCTGACTGTAATATAGTTGCAGACCGATATCAGCTCTTATCGCCCTATAGCTCTTCTTAGCTGTGTGGGAAAGCTCATGGAAAAGATGGTGCTGATGCGACTGGACTGGTTGCTGGTGAGCGCTGACGCTTATCCCCCACAGATGTTGCGTTTCAGAAAGGGTCGAGGCAGCATAGACAATGTCATAAGCCTTGCCAACTGCGTTAAAATGAACAAGCTTGCGCACAATATCACTGCTGCCGTTTTCCTGGACATAAAGGGCGCATTTGACAATGTCCTACACGAGCCGATCTTACAGGCTCTAAGGTCTGTAGGAGTCAGTGGCCGCATGTACCACTGGATAATGGACTATCTATCTGACCGCTCGGTGTACATGTCTACAAAAGATGGTGACACAACTCTTCACACAGTTGTTCGAGGAGTTCCGCAAGGCGGAGTATTGAGCCCGACCTTATTTAACATCGCTCTCATTGGCCTGGAGAAGTGTATTCCGGCAACGGTCAAGATTTCCTTGTACGCAGACGACATCTGCATATGGTGCTGTGGTCGAAATCGACGTGTTCTGCGTGCAAGATTACAGAAGGCAATTATCTCCATTCAGACGTTTTTACGAAACCGCGGACTAATCATGTCACCTGAGAAGTGTGCCGCCATAGCGTTCACTAAACGGGATATGTCGCGCTATAAGTTAAAGGTGGCAGGATCTCACATCCCATACGTACCAAGCCACAAGTTTTTGGGGGTCACATTCGACAGATCCTTGACGTGGTCGCCTCATACAAGAACACTGAAGGCTAAACTGGAATCATACGCAAATATTTTTCGTATGATGTCCAGCAATGCTGGTGGCTGCTCTGTGGCTGCTCTGCTGCGAATGTACACTGCTCTCTGCGAAAGTCTCTTGCGGTACAGCTTCCCTGCGCTACAGGGACTTTCCAAGTCTAGTATCCAGGCGCTTACCAGTATGCAAGCTAAAGCGCTGAGGATATGCCTGGGCCTACCTAAAAAGACTTCGATCGTAGGAACCCTTACAGAAAGCCGGCGACTTTCGGTGCCACTGCTACTGAAGCAAGAGTTTCTTCGAGCCTGTGTGCGTTTTGCTGCTAGGGTTCACAACCATCCGCTTGCATCAGCCGCCACATCCGAAGTACAGACCCTTCTCCCGCTGATGTACGAAAAGCCATCAATTCCGACAACGCCGCCATGGAAACTACCCTCTTGGGCCATAGTCACGACTGTACCGGGCATCAAGAGTAAAAGTAACACGCCAGCTCCAGCACTGAAATATTTCGCCCTGGAGCATATTAACGCCAACTACAGATCCTGCCGCCACATTTACACTGATGGCTCTGTTACGGATACATCATCGGCAATAGGTCTGTGGATCCCGTCGGCAAACATGTCAATTTCTGCCACCTTGGGTCACCGCACATCTGCCACAGCTACTGAGCTGGCTGCGCTGCGGAGAGCGCTTATTTACATCGTAGCTCAGACACCTGATTCCTGGGTAATCTTCTCTGATTCGCGAGCGGCGCTGCAGTCCCTGAAGTCACCACGAGCCCAAGAACAACTAGTTTTGGACATCAAGCGGCTAGGCAATAATGCTCATGAACTTACCGCGTTGTATTCCAGTGGTTACCAGCCCACTGTGGAATACAAGGAAACGTTCGGGCCGACAGTGCTGCCAGAACAGTCCATGGAACTAAAACACCACTAACAGCCATACCCCTTTCAAGAAAAGATGCGGCGACTATGGTATCGACATTTGCCTGGAATCAGCAGCGACACTTCTGGTGTGATCGAGGACATCAGTATGGACCACTACACGTCATTGACCCAGCCTGCAGCTTCCACGTACCACAAGGTTTAGCCAGGCGAGATGAAGCGTGCCTTCACCGATTAAGCCTTAATGTAGCATACACGAGAAATTATAAGCACAAATACAAACAGTCTGATTCTCCATTGTGCTCCACATGCAAAGCTATCGCGGACCACCCACTTTTTGACGTCAGTGTTCGGAAAGCGTTCTCGAGCGAACACCCCATCTCCGATAGCCCCCCAGACTGTCGCATGTACCAATGTCGTTCGCAATGATGAGGTGCCATGCCGTGTTTCGTTGGTTTGTTTGTTGATGGATGACTACATATATTATTTGCAGCGGTATAATACCCAACTTTAGAAATATTCGCGCTGCGTCTCGCGAACCTTATCGACGCGGTATTGCTGTTCTTTTTTTCTTTTCTTTTGTATTGCATGCGATAAAATCTGTAACCGTAGGGTCGCTTTCGCTACTGACATACATCCCTTATCAGAAGGCTGTTCGTGTTATCTTGTACTTGCGCATTTCAATTCCGCTGTCTGATTAATTCAACGCCGACCGAACGCGCCAAGCAGGCGCACATTAATCGGCGTAGTAGACGCCCAGTGGACGATATGCAGCCGCGCCTGCGCACAACACTCAAAAAGTCAGCTGAGATCAAAGCTCAGGGCACAGTTTCCGATGGAGTTTAATGGAACGGTTTTTAGATGCGAAGCATCTTTTAGCGGTGGCATGTCCCGCGGCGTCGGCGTCCGCACTCACACTGCGCATGCGCAACTCTCTTCCTTCTCTCTCTCTCCAACAGCTGCAGGTTACTCTCTCCTACCACCTGCTTCTCTCCTACCACCTGCTTACGCTTCTCCTGCGTTCTCGCTTGTCTCGAGGCGCTGTCGTCCACACCCGCACTGCGCATGCGCATCATCCACCCACTCCTCTCCTTGTCTCATTTCCTCTCCACTCGGCATTGCTCCTCTCCGAACGGCGCGCCGGCGCGCTTTGACTATGGAAACGCTCTTTCTTCGATGAACGCTTTACCAGCTCGCAAGGAACGAGAACGCGCCCTCACCCGCAAGAGACAAGGCTGACGGAGGTAGCGTCTGCTAGCGTCAAATCGATGCAAACGCGGCACCTAGTCAAAGCGATGCAAATGCGATGTGCACCCCCAGTGCTGCTTCGCATCGCCTCATGGTCCCCTTTAGCGGGAGATGGCTGTAATTTTTTATTTAACATCACGTTTTTTTTTCACAAAACCAACCACCAAGCGATGGGCGATACTGCGCTCCTGCAACGGTGTCGCGCCCGGGCTCGACCCATGCATATAGTTTGTAAAAATACGGTGGAGCACTTGCCCTGCACTAAAAGAAGCGAGCAAAAGCCCGTTCGTTATATTTAGAAGACGTATCTACATTTTACATACTTGAAAACTGTCAGCACGTCACTTACATGAGCAAAATCTTAATTTTAAGTTCGAACACAACTGCACCTGGAACTTAAACCTTCATGCACGCTGCTAAATCTCGGCGCAAGTAGAGGAGGCAACACTGCCATATTGCACAATACTGCTAAATTTCTGAGCATTCAGTATTTTTCTAACCGCGAAAAAGCAACTAGTACCTGCGCACGCACATAGCCATTTCAAAATCTTCCGTTTTAGTCCAATATTTTGTCGTAAACGACCTATTTTTTTAAAGTCGCAAAGCGATACGAAGCCAGAAGAACGAAGACTAGGCAAATCCATGTCATACCCATCATTCCCATGCTGGCTCGACCGCCTTGTTTGAAACTCCCATAGACACTAGCGCCACATTTCCCTCTAGTATCTTAGTAGGAAACTCTATGGTCGCAGGATCCCTCAGTGTATTTGCGTTTAAATTTTGAATCGGTTAGTTCTGACGAGGCACGTTTGCTTGGCATACAAGCGTCGCGCTGGTAAGCTCAAGGGCTTTGTTGCTACAGAGCTAGCAGGCAGTATATTTCGGGCGTCATTTATACAGTCGCGTAGTGGCGGCAACTTAGGAAACATTCAGGTGCTTTGTTTGACTGATAGCTGCGGCGTGGGAAGACGGACGCGTACGGCTTCGCTTTGCCGCAGGCTCAGTTTTTCCGCGACTGGACAGCGGTAGCTAACCGAAAGCTTGGAAAAGGAGACTTTTGTATGGAAAGCGACGGCTTCGACGACCCATTAACCCGTTCAACCCCGCTGGCACCTTTCTGAATCCCACCACCCTTATTCCGCTGCCTGTGTCGTGGGACAGGCGCCCACGTGGCGGAAGGAGTAAACAGGGTAAACAAGCAGGGTAAACAGGGTGCTTGTAGTTCTACGGAAAGGTACTACAGGCGAGTCAGGTTCATCCCATAGATAGATGACCAGAAAGCTTCCCTCAAATGGCGCTTTGCAAGCCATCGAGAAACACTGCCAAGTTTGCAATTTGTGTTGCCAAAGAACGCCTGCAAAGACAAATTTGAATCTGTGCAGCCGGCCTTCGATTTTTACCTCAGAGATATAGCAACAGCTCATAGCATTAGCTAAAAGGTGCATGGGAAATCTGGAAAACTAAATGGCAAGCCATGCAAAAGGAGGAACTTCCCCGCTCTGCGTCGGACGCTTTACCTGAAAGCGACAAAGCCCTCTCCCCGAACGTTCACACGCTCCTCAAGGTATTGACGACTCTTCCAATGCAGCACAGCTGCTGCAGAACGCAGCTTTCTGGACACTTAAACGAGTAAAAACATATTTGAGGCACCGAACAGCTGAAGAGCGGCTTAATGGCCTGGCTCTTATGTCCATTCACCGGATGCAAGTCATTGTCGTCGAAGCTATCACTGTTTATGGAAAAACCGCGACACATGAAAATTGAAGCGGGAACCGTTCTTTTCGGCCAAGCTGCATGCTCGTTTTTTTTCTTCCCCTTTTGCGTTGAATTTTACTATATTGTAAAACCACCCGCAATGCCATTCTTTAATATTGCTTCCTAAAACTAATGTTAGCATTCTGCATCTCTTGTGTCATGAAAGCATTCGTGTTTTGGTTCTTTGTGGTTCAATAAAATTGTTTTCCCGAATTTATCTGTTTTTTCCTTTAAGAATTGCTCTCATAAAGTGGCTCACGTTCTTTTCGCACGCCTGTTGTTCGGACAGTGTGTGAGAAGTTGGCTAGAGAAAGCGTCCGATAATTTTTTTTATTTGCTGCACATCCGAAAGTGGGCGCCTGAATCCTTTGTATTCCTTCTTTTTTTCTTTTTGTCACTCCTCTATCCATCACTGACTCTGTATGGCCCTTCTTCGTCCAGATTACTTGGTTGGAAAGCATTCTTTCTCGTGCACAGGCACTAGGTTTACTGCAGTGTCAAAAACTTGCTTTCCATCTCGGATTAACTCGCCTCTTGTGCTGTATCCCACTCTGTTCTCCTTCTCGTCTAATAATTAAGTGCTTTCTATATTCTCGGGCAAGTTATTTTTTAGCGTTGTATAACAATGACCATGCTGTTATTGATGTTTTCGTCTCCCCTCCTTATGTAATACGCTGAAAAGGGCCATTAAAGTTCAATAATTGATGATGATGAGGATAATGTTTTTTGGCGAAGAATTAGGCCTTGGGCCCCTCCGAAACAAATCCTGGTTACGTGCCTGACGCCGCGAGCAATGGAACGGAAAATTATAGGTGTAACGTTGCCGGACAAGAAAAGAGCGGAATAGTTCAGGGAACAAACGCGTGTTAAGGACGGCTGGTAGAAATGAACGAGAAGAAATAGGCGCGGGCAGGGCGTGTATTGCGAAGGCGAGATAACCGTTGGACATTCAGTGTAGCAGAGTGGATCCTTAGATAAGGCAAGCGTGGCAGGAGGTGGCCGAAAGTAAGGTGGGCAGATGAGATAACGAAGCTTGGGGGATAAAAAGGTCGCAGTTAGCACAGACCGGGACAGACGTATGGGAGAGCCTTTGCCCTGCAATGGGCGCTGACAGGCTGATGGTGATGATGGCGATGATGACCTCCATAGTGGCAAAGGTTGTAATATCTTGACCGCCTCAAGTTCCTTAGATTGGACGTAAATCTAAGCACACGAACGTCGTTGCATTTGACCGCCATCTAATCAGGGCCACCAGGTCAAGGAACCGAATCTGTGCCTACAACCTTGGAAACGCGCGCACTTGCTGTTGCTCTTACGTCCCTAAAACCACCTTTCTATAGAATGAGCGCCGACAGATATATTGAGATGTGCGTACCTTTCCGAGAAGAATCTCTGACCTGCCCTGGCCATACCAAGGCGCTGTGTCAAAGTAGTTAACACCGCAGCTAATGGCGTCGCGGACCGCCATGACAGCATCTTTCTCTTCAACACTGCCTTCCTTCAGGAGACCGAGACCAGAGGCACCTGCATAGAGAAATGACTATGAACAAAGTGCACATGGCACATGGTCTTATACGGCACACTGTAGATAGATATTAGATAAGTTGAGCCTGATAGAGCAACCTTTCAGGAATGCATTGTAATTAAACTTGTAGCTACAGGTTCATTATGCAATGAAACAGCGAGAGCCATGGGCAAGTGTTCCGGCCCAGAGCGCAGCCGGTACAACACAATACGACAAATGAAATGGAAGTGTATATGCAGGGAGAAAGAGAGAGAGAGAATTTTGAAGAATCGGAAGGCACTCTTACGATAATTGTATGTTTAATATTGTTCATCCTTACGGCCGTGGCACGGCCATGGTAAAACCAATCTCAGAGTTGGATGAGGCATGCGTTATACTTCGTATGAATCCTCACAACTTAAAACTCATTGTATAAGGTATACGCTTTTCTTGTACGTTATGTCAAAGCATGATTTTAGTGCAGAAAAGTATTCCTTAACCATGGTAGTAACTATTGATTACTTAATTGGAGGTAGGTGCGTACAGCACTGGACATGCTTGTATGAGACAATGTAATGGAAAAGAAGGGATAAAAAGCAAGAGAACCACTTGTGGCTCATTCCCGCCATGGACACGTGGGTCCACCTAAAGTCGACCTTGTTTGAAATGAGCTGACAGAGCTCTCGCGAAGCTCGAATCTCTGACGGACACAAATACCAAATTTTCTCTGCTAAAAGGCGCGTCCCAGGTTCTGAGCTGGCAAACATTCCACGATTTCAGACGCAACTAGAGGATAGAACATTCGTCACCACGAGTACGCTCGGCTTAATTCAGTGGGTGTTGAGCGTCGTTTTAGTAGCGCAGAACTCCGCAGAAATGTGAGTCGCCTCGCGCTTCCATAGTAACCAGCAGCAGCTGTACAGAATGCCGACCATGCACTCTAAACGAGAATTGAACAAAATTGGACTAACGGTATACATTCATACCACCGGTTGAACGGTTCATCCCGAAGGACCAAATTTTGCGCTAGTGCGTGTCGTGTGCAAAAGCTCTCCACGAAAAAATACCAATGGGGGGACTAAAAAGCGCCCATTGGTCTGCGTTGGATCGTGGGCTTCCGCTCTGCCTGGCCGCGCCATGTTGTCCAAGTGGTTCAGGAAGAATTTAGACGATTGTTTCACTCGTAGAAAACGCAAAGTGCGTGAACCATCGCCGTCACACGATCATACGTCGACTGTGCGAGGCTGCAGAGCGTCACGGTACTGGCAGTACAGGCCGTGTATAAGGACACCACTCGCTCGGCTGCCGTCTCAGGCCTCCGGTGGCCGGCGTAGGGTTACGGCGAGTTTTCCGGTGTAGTGTGCGCGGCCCATTGAGAGTCCCCGAGCCTACACGCTGTGGATACATTGCTTTAACGCGCAGAATTACAAGGAATATTTCCATCGATAACAAAAGTAAGTTGTTTTGATCGTCAGCGGTTGGTTGCCGAATGCCCGAAGAGTAAATGGCTGCAATTTGTACGCGAAAAGAGACTTCGCATGCCGTCCGAATCGAGCCCGTCGGCGGCCGATGTGAGCTATCGCCGGCGCAAAAAAAAAAAAAAAAAAAAAGGAAACGTCGCCTTTGTTTCTAGGGGCCTCAGAGCAGGTTGGCTCGGAGCGCCCTCGCCAAGTTGCGGCGATAGGTAGGAACAGACCCCAGTGCGCTGGCTGTAAAGGAGGGAGCGAACGCGCACGTCCGGATCGGCCGTGAGTGACTGCGGTAAGTACATCACATCTTAGCCGTGACACTGGCGACTAAGCCTGTCCT
>JABSTT010003623.1:0-27407 GCA_013339685.2 Hyalomma asiaticum | reverse complement strand
TATGAAGCCGTACGTCGGCGAGTGAAAGTGCGCCAGACTCCGGCTCCCACGTGGCTATATCTTTAGATTAGCATCGGGCGACGCTCTTTTAGGGAGAGGCCAATGACGCGTGCATTCAGCGAAGAAAACAAAGACGATGAGGGTTTTTAGCGCGTTCCTTCTAGTGGGGCACGTGCACAGCGGGGTTAGAAGAAGAAGACGTTTTTTGGAATAGAGCTCCAACAAGCCGTCCTGCGTTTCTTGTCTGTTTCTTGTCGTGCTGTAACGCGACAATATATATATATATATATATATATATATATATATATATATATATATATATATATATATATATATATATATATATATATATAGACGCCTAAATACAGCAGAAAACATCGTTTTTGTCAAGTTGAGACATTTATTTCACACAAGGCGAGGCTGCGAACTTGTACTTTTTATGGAAAGTTGTATAAAAATGCTTTAAAGTTTCCTTGCAAAACCGTTTTTAGGAGAAAATTCACAGAAATGCTGCAATTTCAGCATTTTCACCTCTGTCCTAAGCAGTGAAGAACATAAACACAATTTGTGAAACATTTTTATAATTGAAGATTTGTGCCCTGAGAATACAAAAATGCATGTATGAAAACGATGGGCCCATTAGTAGATTTCAAAGATTTTCTTGTCGCACCTCGTTTTCCGCCATTTCCCGAAAGTCAAACGAGCCTCACGGGCTTAAAAATTTTTTTACTGTTCGAAATACTTCGGGAAAGTGCTGCGGAAGCAAGGAATTTTTTGGAATTTTTCAAAAGAAGTTAATTTTTCTCTAGGGCCACAGTTGGGACAGTTGGCGTGGAATGACCCACGTATATGTTGGCTGAAATAGGCCTGGCGGTCTCCTTTGCGCCGTGTAATGCTGACGTGTATGACCCCTTGCCAAGCAGTGCTAGTAGTTTGGTTTGTTTGGCCGCTTGGTTTAATTAGTTTTGCCGAGCGATCGAGTCACGTGACGGACAGACAGACTGACAAAGTTTTTCGCGTTTAGGTACCACAGGAAAGACTGCCGCCTTTAAAATGAAAATCAAGGGTACGTTTCTTCGCCTGTACGCAGAGTATACTGGGTGCCTACGTGTATACAGGTGGACTTGAACCTGCCGTCTTTCTGTGCAGTCCTGTGCGTGGCCAACATGGTGAGCAAGTTCAACATGACCATGCAAGTGAAGCGGGAAGGAGGTCAACGAACTGTCGGCATATTTCAGGTCAGACAACACCAGCTGTTTTGTAAAATCATCTCCACTCTTGAAATCGTTAAGTGCGGGCAACCTGCACATTACTCTTTACACCGCTTGAAGGGACACTAAGAAGTGAATTCCCAGGCAGCACGACGACAGAGGACTGATGTAGGCGTGACCTCGGCCAAAGTCGGCAGGGATATTGGGCCTAAGTCGGCAAATCGCTATCGCACTACTTTTACCCACATCTGCCCGGTGATGGCCAGCCAGAATGGATCTACTGTGGCAAGGCCACCATGGGTCGAACTTGTCCAATCAGCGTGGGCGGAATTTGGCCAGCCAGAATAGGTCGGATTTGGCTAGGTAGCATTGGTCGATGTCGCGGGCATTCAGGCTTTCTTGGCATGTTGTCGTCCCCGCCGACATCGGGAAAACCCTTGCGCGACCGTTCACAGCCATTATGGTGTTTCTAGTGGTTTACCCCAAGTCTGTTGCACCGTTTGGATTGAAAAATTTTTATTTCTGTGTTTTCGCATTTTCGAAGGGCTTAAGAACCGCTCCATTGCACTAGCAAGTGGGCCAACAGTAGTGTGTGTAGGTGTACCTCTCACGCATACGTGAAAGCTCTATTAAAACAATAAGTGGGGCTAAGTGGATCACTCCTGTTTTCTATTAATGCGTTCTAAAAAATAGATAAGACAAGAAAGGTTTAGAAAGAAAAGCACTATTTCATTTATATTCTGAACCCTGCCGTCGGCTCTTTTATTCAAATAAAGTTTATTCTCTCTCCTGCATTGATAATATGCTACTCTCGTGTTGCACCGTCGTAGTGGAAAAGCTTCGCCATGGGTGTAACCTGCGAGGTAAGATGTCAATAGCCTTAGAGCACAACAGCCTTAGAGCACATCAGCACTATACTAGCATTCTATGCAAGTTGTGGACAGTCAGTGCGACTTATGAACAGCCGCAGATTCAAGAATTGTCAGAAAGATCTCATAATGGGTCACTACTTTAGAAAATTGCAAAAAAGTTGTCCTTTTAGCTAAATAATGAATCTATGTTCCATATTCAACCACCAGATCTTGGCTTCGTGTCGCTTTAGATACCCAAGGGGGAAAAAACATCAGTAAAGGTGCTGTTCCAAAGCATTTTCAAAAGCGGCACATTAGTTGAAATAGGTGCATTTTGCATTATAATAAATTTCATATTTTTGGCATACATCGGAAAGGACAACATGCAGACGTGAGCTAACACGACACACACGAAGGATGGGATCTTTAAGCAAAATATGTTTTAAATGATAGGTGCAAGGTGCATTATGAACAGATATTAGAGGAGGAACATTTGTCTATTTTAAAAATGCCATCGCGTGCCGAACTGCCGCACGTGTCCTACCAAGGAGCGCGTTTTCGGAATTACGGTACCTTTAAAAATACGGGCAAGAAAAAAAAAATGTTACAAGAACTGTAAGTCACCACAAAATGTGTGTTTGACACAACCACATGATTAACTATATGAAGTAAAATTGCTTTGGGACAGCGCTGCTTCGCTTTTAAAGGAATTCGAAAATAAAGAGCCTACGCACCTCACTACACAAATACGACGGCACGGCACAAATAGGAGACGGCGCGACCCAATCGGCAGAAAAAAAAGAGCCTACACACCTCACGACACAAATACGACGGCAGGGCACAAATAGGAGACGGCGAGACCCAATCGGCAGAACCCTTATCGTGTCTCACCTAAAGAACGCGAGGCTATCCAACAACAAGTGAAGCAGATTCTTGATGATGACGTCATCCAGCCGTCAAAAAATCATGGGGCATCGCCGGTAGTACTAATTCAAAAGAAGGACGGTAGCCTACGCTTCTGTGTGGACTACCGCAAACTGATCCGGGTGACAAACGAAGACGTGTACCCATTACCCCGTATCGATGACTCCCTGGACCGGCTGGACCGATGGATTTAAAAAGCGGTTATTGGCAAATTGAGGTCGACGAACGAGAAAGAGAGAAGACCGCTTTCGTGATGCCTGACGGACTTTATGAATTCAAGGTCTTGCCCTTTGGATTGTGCTCAGCTCCGGCAACGTTTCAAAGGCTGATGGACACAGTTCTGTCTGGCCTAAAGTGGCAGACGTGTTTGGTGTATCTAGACCACGCCATCGTCTTTTCAGGAATGTTTGAGGAGCACCTAAGAAGGCCTCTGTCGGTATTTCAAGCAATTCGGTCCGCCGGCCTAACACTGAAAGCGGAGAAATGCCATTTCGTTTTCGAGGAACTTGAACTTCTAGGCCATGTTGTGAGCCACAATGGTGTTCGTCCTGACCCCGACAAGATTGCGGCCGTTGCGAAATTCCCAGTGCCAACAGATAAGAAAGCAGTTAGACGCTTCTAGGCCTCTGCGCATACGATACCGACGGTTTATGGCCAACTTCTCGCACCTCGCTGCGCCGTCAACACGCCTGACAAAGGATGACGTCGTATTTGTACTGGGCGAAGAAGAACAAGCGGCATTTGGTCATCTCCGACAGCGCCCACAGCACCTTCTGTGCAAGCTCATTTTGACGAAGACGCTCCCACCATGCATAATGAAACTTTTGCGCACACAACACGAGGCCACAAGGAAGAAGTACGCAAGGACTAGCGCAGACTATCAGCTGACCTTTATTCGAAAAGCATCCACATATATATACTCTCGACACGCACCTCATGATCACTGCACATGAGCACAACGGCATATTGTAATCATTTACATAAAGAGTAATAAAACCTTTAACAAAAACATTGCGTTATCACATCGTGTTCATCAGGTCAATTTCCTTGTCATTCAGCGCTACTGAAGGATGACTGACACATGTGTCTTGAAGTCTAGATATATGCCAAGGTTCCACGATCTCTCTTGTTGTCTGATAGGGTGAACATACAAAATCTCAGTTTGATTACACAAAGGACTACACACATTCAATGTACAACGCACACAATGTACTGCCAAATGTGTTAGCTGCCTTCCCTTCGAATTTTCCAAGTGCTCTTTTAACCTCACGTTCACGCATCGGCCAGTCTGCCCTACATAACACTTGCCACATTTAAACGGAATCTTATACACTACATTTCTTTTGCACTCAACAACCTGGTGATCAGAACGCTTGGAACATTCAATAATGAATGTTCCAAGCGTTCTGATCACCAGGTTGTTGAGTGCAAAAGAAATGTAGTGTATAAGATTCCGTTTAAATGTGGCAAGTGTTATGTAGGGCAGACTGGCCGATGCGTGAACGTGAGGTTAAAAGAGCACTTGGAAAATTCGAAGGGAAGGCAGCTAACACATTTGGCAGTACATTGTGTGCGTTGTACATTGAATGTGTGTAGTCCTTTGTGTAATCAAACTGAGATTTTGTATGTTCACCCTATCAGACAACAAGAGAGATCGTGGAACCTTGGCATATATCTAGACTTCAAGACACATGTGTCAGTCATCCTTCAGTAGCGCTGAATGACAAGGAAATTGACCTGATGAACACGATGTGATAACGCAATGTTTTTGTTAAAGGTTTTATTACTCTTTATGTAAATGATTACAATATGCCGTTGTGCTCATGTGCAGTGATCATGAGGTGCGTGTCGAGAGTATATATATGTGGATGCTTTTCGAATAAAGGTCAGCTGATAGTCTGCGCTAGTCCTTGTGTACTTCTTCCTTGTGGCCTCGTGTTGTGTGCGCAAAGGTTTCAATATGCAGCCAAACCAACTAGCCCGCCACTCCGTTTTAATGCTCCTACCATGATTCACACGGATGCCAGCAACCTATGCCTGGGGGCTGTACTTGTCCAGTGGCAAGACTCGGCGGAACGACTAATTGCTTATGCAAGTAGAACGCTCTCGCGGGCTGAATCTAACTCTTCCACGACCGAAAAGGAATGTCTTGTGGTCGTATGGGTGATTATGAAGTTTCGGCCATATCTATATGACCGTTCCTTTCACGTAGTAAGTGACCATCACTCCCTTTGCTGGCTGACCAACTTGAAGGACCCATGTGGTCGGCTAGCACGGTGAAGTTTACAGCTTAAAGAGTTTGACTTGACGGTGGTCTATAAATCCGAACGACAGCACTCCGACGCTGACTGCCTCTCAAGGTCACCGATAGAGCACCAAGACACAGATGATGACGACATGGCTTTCGTAGGGGTTGTCGACACGAATACCATTTCCCGTCAGCAACGGGAAGACGCCGAGCTGCTTTCATTCAATAATTTTCTGGAAGGACGGACCTCTAGCGTGCCTCGGCCATTCGCAAGAAACCTACCAGCCTTCTGCTTGCGCAACGACGTGCTCTACAAAAAGAACTTTTCATCTAGCGGAAGCACCTATCTGCTGGTCGTCCCGACCTCTATGCGTGACGAAGTACTGGGAGCCTGCCACGATGAGCCGACGTCTGGCCACCTTGAACACACGCGCACAGTGGCCAGAATCAAGCAGAAATACTATCGGCCAAGGCTTACGTTGATTGTGAAACATTACGTGCGCACGTGCCTCGACTGTCAACGACGGAGGTCGCCAGCCTTAAAACCAGATGGGTTATTGCAACCAGTTGAAGTGCTCCCGGTGCCTTTTGCCCAAGTAGGGATGGACCTTCTGGGACCGTTTCCGAATTCGTCTTCAGGAAACAAGTGGGTCATAGTAGCTACAGACTATCTAACATGCTACGGAGATACGAAAGCTTTACCAAGCGGCACAGCGGTAGAAGCAGCACGCTTTTAAAGACGATAGTCTTTCTTGGGATACTTCAACGCAGAAATTTTGGTCTGTCTGTCTGTCTGTGTGTGTGTGTGTGTGTGTGGGTTTGGTGTCTGTCCTGCTGCGAAAGGTGAACCCCTTCCTCAACGACCACCCAGCTTGAACTGGTGGCTACCTTCATACTTCTGGACACAGTCGGCCAAAAAGCAAATATTACGCATATCTGAGGCGCAACATCAATACGTAAGTCTTAGACGGGGCGTTCCTTTAGTAGAAAATACATAGATGCGTAATTCTAAAGACCCTAGTGCTTGTTAGGATGCGCAAAAGCGGGCGTTTCCTGTACTAGGCAAGCTTCTTGCGTTTCCCGAAAGCATGGCCGGATGGCGCCCTTACCTCGCGCTCGTGCCGAACGGAAGGCAGGGAACGGCCGCCCGCCACTCCGGCCGGTCCCTTTCTCTCCTCGCGTCTCTTCGTTTTCCCTCTCGCTTGCGCAACTCCTCGGGGGAAATAGAAACACTCGAAACGGGACTCATGTAGTACGGCCGGTAGAAGGCTATCGTCTTTCGACGACATTTGCAGCGAAGCACGGAGATACGCGGCCAATTTTTTCGTTGAAAACTTTTTTCTGAGGCACGGAGCTGAGGTACTGCCTTCGTGTTTATGCTGCTCAAGACCGTACTTGATCTCTGCGGCAGAGCTCACAGAAAGACGACGGCCTACCACCCGCAAACTAACGGTCTCACGGAACGCCTGAAAAAGACTATGGCGGATATGCTTAGTATGTACGTTGACGTTAACCACGAAAATTGGGACGGCATTCTACCGTACGTTACATTCGCCTATAGCACCGTACATCAAGAAACGACGCGAAGGACGCCATTCAGCCTTCTATATGGCCGAGCAGTGACGACTATGCTTGACGCAATGTTACAGCACGACTGCGATGAAATGGATACGGACGCAGGTGTTTTCATTCAGCGTGCAGAAAAAGCGCGACAGCACGCGCTTCCGTATCACTAGGCAACAAAGCTCTGACGCAAAACGTTATAACATGCGGCACCGATTTGTGACCCATCAACCCGGTGAGAAATTGTGGGTTCGGACTCCTGTTCATCGACGCGGACATTCCGAAAAACTAATGAAGAGGTACTTCGGTCCGTATGAGTTTGTGCGACTCCTCAGCGATGTGAACTATGAAGTCAGACCTCTTAGCTCCTCAAGAACGCTTCCTCCTAAAGCGGATGTTGTGCACATTGTGCGTGTGAAGCCCTACTGTTCTGAATGATGTGTGCCGTAATACATTTCTGCTGCGGCGTATTGCAGTCGAGCATCGGGACGATGCTGCCTACATGGAGGGAGGCAAATGCCACACACAGTCTTCCGTGCACAAATAAAGATCACGGGCACTTAGAAGAAGACGACGAGGACCCTGTGTGATCGCTCAGTGTTCTTTTCCATTAAAGTGGCCAGCTCTGTGTTCGTGATTCCTGCGGCTGATTCCTGCTGTTCCCGCATCGCGACAGTATAAAGGTGGAACCGGTGCTTGAACATCGCAACAAAAAGTATCACGTCCCATTTTCAAAAACAGTCCAGCAACTTACCGAATTTTGCCATCCGCTGTGCGCTCTTCAGCTTTTAGTCAACAATACAAATTCGGTGACGACACTGTAGTCTCACCTAAAGGCGCAGGCTTATGTCGTTTTATGCCGGCGCCGCAATTCTCTGTGAGCACCAAAACCTGGAGGTATAATGAAACCTTATGTTCATATGCAACAGGTGTCACAGTTGGGATGGGCCTTGTCTTAGGAGGTACACTGGCCAAAGAATCGCGTAATCGACTTGAATGATCGACAAACGCGGTACATGCGCCTACACGCGCAGACAAAATACGTACGCCCGTTGAAACTCTTTCGTGCACCTTGCATGTTAGTCGGACGCTTAATTCCTTCTGCAGCCGCGACGAGAGAGCACAGAAAGCAAGATCTCAGAAGACAGCAGTCTCCCCTCCGAAGGGAGCTAATGCCACCTAAAGCAGATTCAGAACGACATTCTTTGCAAAATGTAGGTGCCCACAATGGACGTGCATAGAGGGGGCCGTGATGAAGGTGGTCAGTTCGGAAGGGGACGTGCGTCCCGCCTCACACCGTTCTTTTATGCTTAGTTGCTGCCGGCTTAGCACATGCTAGGTTACTTCTACACAGAATACGCGCGTTTTTCTTTCTTTCTTTCTTTCTTTCTTTCTTTCTTTCTTTCTTTCTTTCTGTGTGGTTGTCGCAAAACGTGGAAGACAGCATTTCTGTGGGGCAAGCATTTATGCACTCTGGCGAGGACACGGGACTGCATTTGTTAAGTGCAGGCTGGTGCAGCCTGCACTTATTGAGTATGCTGGCAGGCATATTTTCTCTTGGGAGCTACCTGCAGTAAAAGATTTAGCAGAACCTGAGCTACCCACTCCAGCCGAAAACACGAGCGAAATGCTGCACTGCACGTAACAAACGTAGCGAGGACGCGCGGCGCCGCCATTGTGTATGAATTTCTGCTAGTTTCTGCAGCGCAGTATTTCTTGTCGCTCGGGAAGGCGCGACAAGAAATACTGCGCTGTATCTGTCTCTACTCACGCCCATCTTTTACTCTTTTTGGTTGTAAATAAATTAGTTGTTAAATACCAGAAAACGCAGATGTGGGCTTGTATCAACGCCATAGTCTCACATGGGCGTCAATAACAAATCCTACACTCACTGCACAGAGCATGCAGTCAAGCTCGGTATATTCTGCTCGTCTAACTAGTGCAACGTAACCGATGGCCGATGTGTAAACGAAGTCGAAAGGTATGGAAAGAACGCACTGACGGTCGTTACAGAAAAAAAAAAAGCGAAAAGGAAGGAAGTATGCGCAATGCCGTGGACATATTAAGGAATTATTAGCATATTGTATCTGCGTGGTAGTAGAGAGCATGGAGGTGGAAAAGGGAGGTATAAGTTTACCCGACGAGTATACAATTATTGCTTTTTGTTGCTGAGCTTATGCGAGCTCCGATACATACATGCGTTGGGCTGTACAGCTACTTTTGAAAGGAATGCACTAGTTTCGCGAACGCACTGAGGAAATGTAGTGGAGGGGCACGTCGGCAACAACAGCTTGACTTAGGCGAGGTGGTTTATAGTGTAACCATGCAACAACACATGGAGAAACTAGGGGACAGAAGAGAGCTTTGATTTTCAACTGATTTTTTTTTTTCAGTGCATGCTTTCTGTTCTATATACAATTAAATACGCAGATCGCCTGCACAAGAACACTGTGTGATCGCATACACTCTAGAATATCTAACCAGAAAAGCTCTCTATATATCAATTAAAGGTGCGTGCATTGGTTTGCCGCCTTTAAGATGTAAAAATGCGTGCCATATGACTGCTTTATTTTTTTATTTTTGCCTTTTTAGCAAATGTCGTTGTCTTGAAAAGAGCACTTCATTCGAATTTGCAATGCACAGGGATCTATGTATTTCATGGTGTATAAAAACACCTAACATCCTCTGAATATAAAGTTATCACTAGATTTTTGTCCCCTCACTGTGGCACTGTTAGCTAGTTGTTGTTGTTGTGTGGGGTCTAACGTCCCAAAACCAGCTCTGATTATGAGAGACGCCGTAGTGGAGGGCTCCGGAAATTTTGACCACCTGGGGTTCTTTAACGTGCACTGACATCACACAGCACACGGGCCTCAACATTTCGCCTCCATCGAAATGCAGCCGCCGCAGCCGCGATTCGATCCCGCGACCCTCGGATCAGCAGCCGAGTACCATAGCCACTAGACCACCGTGGCGGGGCTTCGTATATCCTTCCTTTGTATAGGTTGCTAAATGCCAGTAGCATAACGCCGGCTGCGAGAGTTTGTCTCCGCTTCAGTGCACCATAAAGTCAGCGCTAGACCTTTTTTGTGTCCTCGCTGTTGCGCTGTTAGCTCCGTATGCCCTTTCCTTCCATAGGTTGTTAAATGACATTAGTATAGCGGCGCTTCCGACTGTTTATCTTTGGTTGAACATATCAGTGGTGGTTATGCCGATCGATGTAAGCTCGAACTAGTTCAATTTCTATGAATTTTATTTTCTGACATGCGCTGTCAGATAATTTTGCACGTTGCTTGTCGATCCTTCTGGCTAATGTTAACTGTTGCGCCAGCCTATTTCGCGAAGTTCCCGCAAAACAGCCTAAAGATGTATATATCAATAGTTTCTCCATATGCATGTTTTTGTGCGCCATGTTTATGAAAAGCAAAACACGCGAACAAATATTATATGCTACGCGTGCACTATGTCCCGGCACTGAAACGCGTATACGTGAATATATGAAGCCCACATCTTATTCTTACTTCGAATCTATCAATTGAATTTCGGTCATGCTGGTCTCGATCGGATCGGAATTATTATATACAGAAGGCTTCCAAAAAGGCCCGGCCGATGTCAACCATGTAAGTGCGGCGTAGTCGACGTTGCCTCCAGGTCGGCAGAAATGGCTCAATGTTTCCTGTGAAATAACCTTTCTAAGCAAATATCGCGCCAAATTTGCCATTCCTCAGGCGATGCTGAAGAACGGCACAATCGGTGCCACATTAGCCGGAGAAAGTTATCGGCTCAGCCGACGTGGGCTCTAAAGTGGCATACTTGGCACAACGTTGCCAATAAATGGTGATGGCTCAGCCCATATTGTCTAAAGGACGGCAAAATCGGTGCCACATTTGCCGGATAATGTTATCGGCTCAGCCAATGTCGACTCTAAGGTGGCATACTTGGCACAATGTTGCGAATAAGAGACGGTGGCCAGCCCATATTCTTGATATAATGGCAAAATCGGTGCCATAGTTGCCGTTGAGAGCAGTCGGCTCAGCCGATGCCGGCAGTAGCACGGCATATGTGGCCCCATGTTGCCAATTACAGTCGACGGCCTGCCGATATTGGCGGGGCAGCGGCTATAGTGGGCCAATGTCGGCAGTCATTGACAGCGGCTTAGCCGATACTGGCTCGCTGCTGGCAACATTAGGCCGTGGATGGGCCGCCATAAACCAATATCGGCCCTACGTTGCATGCTGCCTGGGGTGGGGCTTTGTGGAAGTTGTTGCTGGGCAATTTGTTGCATTCATAGTGCATAATGTAAGTCTCCCACAGGAGAGAGAGACATGACGAATCAGTAAAGAGAAGCGTCACGCATAGCCACCTTTACTCAAGTGCATCAGCGAAATATGTGGCGTTACTGCACACGGTCGAGTAGCATATAGACGCTTTTCCGCAGCGGCGAACGGGCGCTGCCATGTTTGAACACGTGATCTAATGGCCTTCTCCTTTCTACTTCCCCTTCACCGTCGCCGACGGCCGCCCGCTTCTCGCCGTAGGCCAGGGCAACGCTTTAAGGGCAACGGACGCCACACGCCACATCGCGGACGCGCCGCCGAGGAGAAGGCCATGGTGCTTCTCTTGCGGTGGCGCCATCTACTTTTGCTTAGACAAACTAGCTGCGGAAAATCGTCTATAGTAGAATACAACTTACAAAAAAGAGCATTTGGCAACAAGCGCCGACAAACTGCGCGTGTCCTTGTTACTTCGCTAGCCAATCACAGAAGTAAACAAAATCGTCATGTGACCTTTTCAAAATGGCGCCGTGTTTATGCCCTCGGTACCTGCAGACTGTTCGCTGTTCTCGAGTCCTTTCATCAGCATAAGCCTTGATGTGCTCGATGTGCATGGGCAAAAATGTGTGGAGTCTCGGCGTTTCCATCTGCAAAAGGCCGCGGTACAGTTCATTACGCTTCCGAGCCCATTTGACGCGTGAAACTTCACTGAACTGAGTTGAAAAACTCGGGTGGCTGAGCGTATGACGCGCCGGGCTTTTATTGCAAGCGCTTAATTGCAGCTCAATAAAGAATTATCCTTTCCATGTTCCACTCTAATAAATGAATCAAGACATAACAATGTATGCATCTGTCCTTTAGTATTGCTGTGGTCGCTTTATTTAGGTAATATGGAAAGTTCAAAGAAGGAACTATTGGAAGCTTCACGGAGGTACAGTGGCTGGCGGTTATGAGAAAGTGGGAGCGGCTTCACTGCATACTTGAGTTGTATCCGACTATAGTTGTTTCGACTTCCGGAAGTACCTAGTAGGACATACGCACTTGTTCCGCTCGCATTTCCCGAAGAGGTGAGCAAGCGTCGTCGGCAATCGGCTATTCCGTCAGTCGCGCTCAGGCGCAGAAACGAAAGAATGACGTCCGACCGATAGCAACACCTGTGATATAGCGTTAAGGCTCTCGTGTCCCAGCATTTATCTCATTATTTTTCACTTACTGCCGGGACTGTGCATCGGCCACCGAACTCTGATGTGGCGCCACTACATACTTTCGGTGAAGTTATCTCTGAGGTTTCAGGTCAAGTTATGTTGGTAGGTGGCGACTTTAATTTACCAGACCTTCACTGGAGCGATAATACCTGTGTATTCCAAAAATGTAGTCAAGAAACATGAACATGAAGAGCATATTTATACCCACGGTCTGCTACAATATGTAACCGAGCCAACCCGTGAAAATAGTATCTTAGACTTGTTGTTTTGCAAATCGTCAAACCTTGCAATCTCAACAACTGTTATTCCGGGCTTAAGTAACCACCACGCTGTAGTCGCATCTATAAAAACGAAAATTCATCGCGTGAAGCACAGCGGGAATAGAAGTGTATTCTTCTTTGACCGAGGCGATTATTCTTGCATAAATGAAAAACTGTATAGTTATCTACCGGTCTTCGAATGCCTGGCGGATGATAAGGATGTGCATGAATTGTGGCGTCTGTTCAAAAATAAGCTACTTGAACTCGTTGAGGCACACGTGCCAAGCGCAGATTCCTCCAAAATGAAAAAAGCGAAGAAAGCCGTGGATGACGTCACGTCTGTTGTGGCTAATCAATAAGAGAAAGCGGTTATTCGCTAAATTCAAACGAACTAAACGGACTAGCCACTATCAAAAGTTATTTCAGATTATGCAAGAATATAAAAAAGGTATAAAAAATACCAGAGGCGTCTATTTTAAAAAATTGAACGGCACGCTGAGAGCAAATCCCAAGCATTTTTGGCAATATATCAAGAGTTGCGGTTCTGACAGTGTCGGTATAAATGAAATTGTTTATAATAACGAAACTATCACAGATGATGGAGAGAAGGCGAATTGTTTGAACAACTATTTTAAATCTATCTTTTTGCCAATACAGGACTTTGCCTATTCGTTCGAAGCCAGTAGCATATCTCCAATGAACCCAATTGAGTTCAGCGTAAGTGGCATTGAAAAGCTATTAAAGCAAACAGATGAAACGAAAGCAACTGGCCCAGATGCGATTTCTCCGCGTATTCTGAGACGATGCGCCGAACCAATCTCTCTTTACTTGCACATAATTTATAAACAATCCTTGAAATCAGGCCTGCCTACCTGTTGACTGGAAAACTGCCCATGTTGTTACAATCCACAAGGGGGGATCGAAAAAGGATGCTGGGAATTACAGACCAATCTCTCTAACATCAATAGTGTGCAAGGTAATGGAACATATTCTCTACTCTGGAATAATGAAACACCTCACTGAAAACAATATATTAACTAATGTTCAACATGGGTTCCGAAAGGGGTTGTCGTGCACCACACAACTGGTTGAATTTTATCATGATCTGGTGTCCACCATTGATTCAGGGGGCAAACTGACTGCATCTTCTTAGATTTCCCCAAGGCATTCGACACGGTAACACATTCACTCCTTTGCAAGAAACTTAAATTACTAAATATAGGTTCTCCTGTCCTAAATTGGATTGAAAATTATTTGTGCCAGCGCCGGCAATGCGTCATCTTAAACGGCAAAAGCTGTGATTACGTTGATGTGACATCGGGAGTTCCACAGGGTTCCGTTTTGGGGCCACTTTTATTTTTAGTTTACATAAATGATATTTCAGCAGGTATTTCATCACATCTTAGATTGTTTGCAGACGATTGTGTTGTGTATAGACAAGTAAAGAGTGACAGAGACCTTACCCAACTGCAAACTGATTTGGAACGTGTTCAAGATTGGTGCTCTACGTGGAAAATGAACCTAAATAATAAAAAGTGTGTCCATGTCTCTTTTACAAGGAAGCGGAAACCAATGGAAACAGAGTATACTTTAAACAATGAACGTCTAAAAAGAGCAGATAGTTATAAATACCTAGGGGTAGTCTTGTCATCCGACTGCTCGTGGAATGCGCATGTAGATGATGTGGTTTGTAAAGCTGAAAAGGCGCTAAACTTTATCCAACGTAATTTAAAAACTTCGGAACTGAACTTAAAAAAAACAGCCTGTTTAACATGTATACGACCTATACTGGAATACGCTTGTGCCGTGTGGGATTCTTCGCAAGCCACATTGATTGATAAAATTGAAAAAATTCAAAACCGGGCGGCCAGGTTCGTCTTGGGACGGTACAAGAGAGGGCAGAGCTGCACTCAGATGAAAAATGAACTTGGGTGGGAACTGCTTTCCTCGCGTCGGCAAAAGCTGCGACTGAAGTTCTTTTTTCAAATATATAATGATAAAACAGGAATTAAGAAAGAAAAATACTTTAAGGAACCTCATTATCGTTCATCTAGAACTGACCATGTTTTTAAAATAAGAGAATTACGCACCAGGACGAACCTATTCGCGAATTCATTTTTCGTTAGAACTCTTAAAGCGTGGAATGGATTGTCTGCCATGCAAGTGTGTTGTAAGAATGAAGAATTGTTTATGTCGTTTCTGTAACCCCCCTGCTGTAACGCCTTTGGGCAATGCGGGGTAACCTTTGAATAAAGAAAGAATAAAGAATAAAGAAAAAATCCTGCGTCGCCGTCGGCGCCCATGGCAAAAACAATCATTTCAAATACTACACCATTTCCCGGATCACCCGACCGCGCAAGGTCTCCTCCATGGCTCGGGAGCTTTACGGAATGAAATCGAATTTCTCAAAGTAAACTCGGTCATAAAAATTGTAAGCTACGACTTAGCTAAAACGAACACGTATGATAGCTCTGACTGTAGTTTGAATGTACGGGAAAACATAATTCTGTTTCGGGAAAGCTAAAATAATCCCAGCATTTTTTAGATAACGCGGTAACTTTAAGCAATGGTCTGTGAGAAGGCCCTGCAAACGGGCCCTATGGCACTGTAGTTCTTCCTCTTAAAAGTGAAGCTTAAGTGTCCTTGAGTGATTTTCGGACAGACATTTCGAAACACCCGACACACGCGCAGAGCTTCTTTAGAAACCACAGTGCCTGTTTGTTGCCATGTGGCAAACTCATAAACAACAACAAAAAAAAAACTTGTAGATATTTTCTTCCTCAGGGCAAGTGCAAACTGTGAGCGTGGGATATGAAGTCCCGCAAGATTATAAAATTCTGTACAGCCACTTCAGGGTTGCTTTTGTCTGCTTTTAAGAACCTTTGTAACACATGTTCGAAAGCCTGCCCAATCATTAAAAACTAAATTAACACTAACTACTATTCAGTGAGGGCTTGTTTGTAACCTGGACCTACAAATATAATACGAATTTGTCAGAAGAAAGCTTCCCGATCTTGGAATATCGCCTGTAGTCCTTCATATGGGAGGCTTCTGATGCGAAACCCATATGGGCTTCCTCTTAGCTACGTGTTGCATTAAAGTAAGATGGCTATGTCGCATTTTCGCGAACCTTACGTCCACCTAGCGTGTTCCCTGCAGTACCGATTTATCACATTCGAATACTTCGTCCTGTTATTGGTAGTGAGATTGAGCTATAGGTGGCCGCACCGGCGGCACGTTAGTGTGGTACGCGGTCAGCAGCATGCATTGAAATATACACAACAGTGCTCCGTTGTGAGCGGTTTGAGGCAAATGTGAGCTAACAGCAGTTGGCTGCAGTAAAATGACTATATATATATAGACGGGCTCCAATGCCAAGTTAGTGCACAAAGCATTCATAACGTTCCTGTTACACCTGAAAAACAGCATAACGTGCTGTTATACGGGGCAATGGCATCACCCATGCACAAAGACCGACTCTCTCGGCGTCTCTCTCTCTCTCTCTCTTCCCTCTTTTCTTTGGCCATACCTAAGTTGAGGTCTGCCTGAAATATTGGCTGTTGTTTTTACGTTACCAAAATAGCGGAATATTGAGTTATCGCTCATTTTTAACAATTGGTGGCAAAAAAAGAAGAGAAGGATGGTACTGCTCATTGAGTTGAAGCAACAGCTTGTGTACCGCACGAGACCACTTACGCATCGTATATCGCATTTTTTTGCCATCTTCCATGAAATTCAAGGCACATAACCAGCTCAGTTACTTAAAATACGTCACTATAGCATCGGTTCAACAATACAAGACAGTTTGGACACCCCCGTTAATATCAAGCAAGAATTTGTAATAGTTAAACTCGCTGCTTTCTCCGCATGATTACATGCATGGCCGTAAAAATTTCCCATTATTTTGTGGAGCAAAGGCATGAGCTCTTGAAGGGATAATTTCGTGCTATTTTCCATCATGCTAGCGAACTCACAGTCCTTGTGTGATGCGTTATTTAATCCTATTGGCGGACGATTTAATAGTCTAAGTGTCAGATGTCACTTGTTAGGTGGACACTTTTTCTGAAGTGGTACCAAAGCTACACGCTCATCGCCAAAACCCTAACAGTGGAGCTATTATATGCCTATGAACGATTAAGTACGTCCTGACTTAAGTGGGCCATTCTGTAAAGCATCGCACATTTCCAAAGCACCCGAGAGGTCGGAAACAGCTGCTGTGAAAGGTAAACAAAGACCGGGAGGGTCCTTTCGCCGAAGTCCCTTTTACCGTAGCGCTTCATTCAGGTAAAGTTTCGAGAAAACTAATCGTCTATGTCAGTGCATGACGTATGAATACAAATGCTGATAGTGTCGGGAAAAATGAGCACCTTGTAATGAGCTCGCGGTTAATATAGCGAACGTCCATGGCTATGGCGTCAGCCTAGCTAGGCCTAACCTCAGTGTCGTTCGGACGTTGTTCGGCTGTGGAGATTTGTTTTTCGCTCGCGAAGGCATAGTTCTATCGGCAAGATTATTCAGTGCCATTACAGAACGAAGCACGGCTGTGCGAATTGTTTACTTTGTACTTAATGATGAGAATACGATGTTATACGAGCGTGTATGCCGACGCACTTGAAGTGGGCGGAGCCTGCAGTGCTGGTCGCTCAGTCGCCCAATATGTCTCGAAGCTTATCGTACGCCGCATGCCGGAGCATACGGCACCGGACGCCGCATCACACGCAAAATAGTACCGTGTGTCCAGCCCTTTACGCACTGTGCGCATCGTACTGGCACCGGAACCAAGGAACAAATTTGTTCACCGAAATGCCGATGGTCGTAGAGGAATCTGCTTTTAGATGCGAAGCAGCTTATGATCGAACCCTGTTCCGTCCCTGCGCCATCCACACCCCCATTGCGCATGCGCAACAGCTGGCCCAAGTTATCAAAGAACGAGAACGCGCCCTCGCTGCGTCAGCGTCTGCTAACGAGTTTCTTCATTGAAAAAAAAAACCGACTGCTCGCGCTGCACAACCGTTCACCAGCCACCCCGTATATACAGGCACCGGATCTTCACCTACAATACAGTGCCGGTGGGAGATTTCTCTTGTGCGTAGTTGTTTTTTATTATTGCGAATCGCCCCTGTGCGTAGTTGAACCATAAGGACTCGTAGTGTCTGCGTTTCTAAAGGTAGTCCAGAACTCAGAACGATCTACGACCTGGGAGCGCAGGAATCTCATAAAGACCAGGAGCATAAATTATAGTCCAGAACTCGGAATGATCTACGACGTGGGAGCGCAGCAACCTCATAAAGACCAGGAGCATAAATGGCAACGCGTGTGTAAATATACACACACGTTGTCACTCATTTACATGCATGGATGGGCAATGTCACGGGTGATTTACGGTAACACCGAACAATCCCCAGTGCTTCGCCCACTCATCATGGTTCACTTCTTGGAGGTGCGTGAATTTTTTTATGTCACGTCTAGGGAGCCCGCCAGTGTTGCGTGGCTCTCAGGTCACTTGAATGTTTATAAAAATATTCAATTATAGATTTGTGGCTTCACCAAACGTGCAATATTTTCGGCAGCGTTCTTGTGAACGCACATGAATAAACCCACACAGCACAGATTATGATCAAGAATTGGGCGTAATGGTTCCTTTAAAATGAACGAAGCTTATCTATAACTAAGGACTGGGGAAATTGTCAGTCAGTTAAGATTGAAGCATGGTCGTGGTGGTACAACATACTGGAACGAAACAGCGCAAGAAGGAAGTACCAGATAAGGATGGACACAAAAACATCGCTAAACACATGTTAGTCAAAACCGCTCATTATATATTGCGCGGTCCAAAACCAAGGAAAAAACCGAAGTGACAAACCAACGAAAAAGTCAGTTTCGCCGCAAGGGCGAAGCAATGAATGCGATAGCAAGAAACTGTAATGCTATACGAAGTGAGGCTCGCAGCTTCAGGAGCAATATTAATTGTAGCAAACATGCACTTGCTAAGTGAGCGCCTCCCGTGGGCAGCGCGTGCTGGTACGAAGAACTTTATACGTTGCTTTGTCACAAAGGTACACATACAAAGCTGGGGGAGGCCGCTAAATGAACAGAAGGTGAGCGCGAACTATCAAGTGAAGCACGCACGAAACGAACGCACAGATATACACCGAACGAGCGCGAATAAGCTGTCACAATGGATACTTTCAGTTTGAACAGCGCTCCTGTTGCAAAGGCGGCTGCCCGTTGCGCTCCTCGCGCCACCTCGCTGGTAATGAAGAAACGCTATAAGTGCCTGCCGTCTCTGAGTCCTACCAGCGGTAAAGGGTGTGCATATAAGGCCGTAAAACGGCAAGTTGGGCCAGTTGGTTGGGATTCATTTTTATTCTCAATTGGTTACAGCGCAACATACAAGAGGACAATAGCGCCGTGTTGTTCGTTTCCTTCTATTGTCCTCGTGTATGTTGCGCTGTAACCAATTTAGAAAAAAATGAGTATATAAGGCTCGCCGTTAGCTCCTTCAAGCGTTTGCTCTTTGTGGTGTAGTGGTTAGCGCCACGCGCTGCGGATTGAGAGGTTCCTGGTTCGATTCCGCGCGTCGGAAGCATTTATCCGAATTATTTTTCTTTGCGACTTTTATATATATATACATCCTTATACATATACGGTTCATGACGGCGCCGACGGGGACGGCAAAAACCAGCCGAGACTGTCCATATAATTCATCACCGCATCATCACGCATTCATCACCATATCATCACCGCATGCCACGTTGCCTGGCTCTCAGGCCACTTGCGCGGTGATTTGTGCAGCCGTTTTTAGGGGCGAAACTCCTCTAGCCTGGGCTCGGTCCCTCGCGCCGGGTACGCTAGTTCTCATTGCTCCCGCTAGAGGCACAGCTGTGTTATAATTCAAAAGGGCGCCCGCTATACACCTTTTCAGAGAAGGCTTCCTGGGCGACGCCATAACCTCCGTTGGGCTGTGCAACATGTGCGTGAACCCCCCAAAAAGCACCGCCGAGGGTTTGTAGTAATAATTTTGACGAGTTGGAAGGTCTTTATTACCAAACAGTGCACATACGCGAGGGCACACGGAACGAAATAGACAACACAAGCATTTTTACTGCCGTGCACAGCCCATTATGGCGGTGCTCCATGCCTCCTGTGAAAAGGTGTATATGGCGCGTCGCCCTCAGGAGGCGCGGCACACACCTGCACTCCCAGGCTGAGCTGCGCAATCGCGCGTGCGCTAGTTAGATAGGTGGCCGCTAGAGGGCCGCGCCTATAGACGATTTTCCGCAGCTAGTTTGTCTAAGCAAACTAGATGGCGCCACCGCACCGAAGCACCATATGGCCTTCCCCTCGGCGGCGCGTTCATGATGTGGCGTGTGGCGTCCGTTGCCCTGGCCTACGGCGAGAAGCGGGCGGCCGTCGGCGACGGTGAAGAGGAAGTAGAAAGGGGAAGGCCATTAGATCACGTGTTCAAACATGGCAGCGCCCGTTCGCCGCTGCGGAAAAGCGTCTATATAAAGCGCTCGCTTTTGGCACGCTTCCTCTTGGCCGGGAGCTCAGTCAGCGAACGCCTACACGTAGCTACTCATCATGAACACCCCAGAGGAAAAAGCAGCGACGCTGCGGGCTCGCAACGCAGCAGCAGCTCGGGATCACCGCCAAGACGCTGTGGTGAGAGCCCGCGAAGCAAAAGAAAGACGCCAGCGCCGGGAGCAAACAAAAGCCAGCATCGATGCAGAGGCTGCGGGCGCGGGAAGCAGCGGTCAAGCGCCGAAAGCGGTCGCTACCTGAGGTTGGTGGCGCCGACGCGCGCTTCAAGCGCGGCTTTCCAGATCACGCTCGTTCGACCACAGCTGAAGGTATGGACGATTTTCCGCAGCTAGTTTGTCTAAGCAAAACTAGATGGCGCCACCGCAAGAGAAGCACCATGGCCTTCTCCTCGGCGGCGCGTCCGCGATGTGGCGTGTGGCGTCCGTTGCCCTGGCCTACGGCGAGAAGCGGGCGGCCGTCGGCGACGGTGAAGGGGAAGTAGAAAGGAGAACAAGGAGGTTTAAAGAAGGAGAAGGCCATTAGATCACGTGTTCAAACATGGCAGCGCCCGTTCAACGCTGCGGAAAAGCGTCTATGCGACCGCTTGTGGTTCGATAATAACGTCACCACCATCTCCTCCATCCACAACGAGCAGTCGCACGCCAACGGCATCGCCGTGCTCTAGCAAGAGTTTCCTGTCGCTGCCACGTCATCGGCACCAAAGGGAAACGGGTCCCAGAGCTCATTGGGAACAATGCTTCTCTGTGGTTCGTAACGTAAAATATCATTATGTATCCAACACTATGTACATAATCAACACTATGTATCCAACACTATGTACATAATCAGCATCGATAGGTAAATGATTGCATATTTGTATATAAATGTATATAATTGCATCGATATGTAAATAATAAACATTGTGTATATAAGTGTATATAAAATCACCCGTAACAATGTGTCACATCTTTATATGTGTGGGCGAACGTTTCACGGTCTTACCGAGAAGCGTTGGAGCTTCGCCCCACTCATCAGCATTCACTTCGTGGATATGGCGTGGATATTTTTGTGTCCTCCTTTCTCTCGTACTCCGTCTTTTTTCCGCTGTTTCGTTCCAGTATAACGTCAGTTATTTATATTATTTTAGTCATGCACTGCTTTTGGAAGTGCCGTCGCTCCGGTATTAACATGGAATCGTATATCGCAGTGCAAAAAGCGTTGCTTCTGAGCTACGAAGTTATGTTTTATTAATCGCATATTAAGCGCCATTGATGAGAACCTCGCATTGATAGACAAAAAGGTCTACGATCGCATTTTTGCAATATAGAAAAGAGTCATGCACATGAATGCAGCAACACATGACACAATGCTGAATTTCCGTTTCCGGGTAACTTTTGTTGCTTACTGATTTGATTTCATTTTATTCTTACTCAGCAAGGACGCCGAACCAGCGAGTTGTGAGCCTTGTGCCTAACCAGCGACTCTTATTCACGCTGTCCTTGTTTCTGTGTGTCGTTGCAGCTAGCAAGCCAGTTTTTCTGCTTCGATAAGTACGTTCCCGGTATGCGCAACGGACGCTGTCACGAACTTTGCGATGGTAAGTGAAGCTTTTGTTTCCTGCTAGCGGACACTGCATTTAGAATGCTTAAAGAACCTACATAATTGAGCGAGCTGGTGCAGATCCACATTTAATTGAACGCATACAGAGAGAAAGCGCATACAGTTGAGGAAGGCACAAAACAAGCCAGAGCGCTTTTGCTGTGCCTTCGTTCGACGGTTCACTGTGTGGTCCAGCTGTAAGTGTGAGTCTTCAATAGTGATAAGATTACTGGACAAACGCTGCAGCATTGCTGATTCCTATCGAAGCAGCGCATTTCTTCAGGCAACATTTAGGCCAGCCCATCACAGAGGGCGTTCAGTCAACGCAAATTAAGTCGCATGCAAACGCTCGCGCACTCAGCGCGGGTCAAATACACCGTCCTTGAAATGTGGTCGCGTCCTTATTTTTGCTGTTTGGAATATGCATACCCGCACGGTGGTCTAGTAACTACGACACACGACTGCTGATACGGAGGTCTCAGGATCGAATCCCTGCTGCGGCGGCTGCATTTCTATGGAGGTGAAATGTTGTAGCCTGTGTAGCGTGCGATATCAGTCCACGTTAAAGAATCCCAGGTGGCTGAAATTTCCGGGACGTAAAACCCCAGAAAGAAGTATCATTATTGGAATACGCATTGCTCATCTTGGCGCATTGTCGTAATCTTGTATCAGTGGTTTCCGGGCCGCGCTGGTGTGCTCTATCGCTACACGGGTCTGTGGAGGACTCGGTTCTGTCAAATTACTAGTCTATCCAGGGCGTCGTTAACTTTACATTGACGAAGCCCCATAGCGCATCAGGCAAGACAGAACGAACCGTCCTAGTGAGATGACAGACAGGCCATGTCTTCGGTGCCATGATTCAAAATGCAACAGCTCGGGAACAGAACTAGCCATAGGATAGTAGCCCTCAAACATACCAAGCCAAACTGCCGAGACAATGTGCAGAAACTTTTCGTCGGTCCAGATGGCGCCTAGAACCGTCCCATACTAACCGCATGCTGCCAGACAGAGTCGTTGAAACAGTATGCGCATCTATGCACACATATATTTAGGGCAAGGAGCCAATCCCACCACAAGGACGGTGGGCAGATAGACAAAACCGAACTAATGCCACGTACAACGTACCAAGTAATCATTGTATAGACTCGGCCGCAGCACACCGCACCTAACGTGTGCGCAAGTATTGTTTTAAAACAAAACGTGTACAGAACAGTCAATGGAACAGAAGCAGTTAAGCAGAACTAACGTAACCCGACGCATCATCTTAGGTAGTTCCCATTCAGAAGTTTTTCATCTCATCTTTTTGTCAGGAGGACACGTCTTCGACCAAGACTGTAGATGGCTAAGCTGGTGTCGTTGAGTGCTGCTCTGCGTGAGCTTCCCTGTGGTAGGCGCAGACAGAATAGGAGCCGTGTCAAGCGTGTGCGTAAATATTGTGAGAATATGTACACACACGCGCACTACGGGCAGACTTCGCCAGATTGCGCAGCATGTCAGACCTCCCTCACATTTTGTCACTCACGATAGTACCGTGAGCGCCACCCTTTTGGCAAATGAGTTTTTGCGGAAATCCGCAAGGTGGAGGAACGTTTATGGTAGGGAAAATTAGCATCCACCTGTTTGTAGCACATGGCTACAAGGAAAACCATACGTATTTCGCAGAAATGAAAGCTTTCTATTTGCTCAAGAATTCGTCCTGGTCCGGGGTTTGAACCCAGGACCAACGCCTGTCCGGGATGCTCACTCTGTCAGTTGAGCTAACCGGAGGCTATCGATTTACAGCGCGAGAGCCTCGGACAGGCGCTGGTGCCGGGTTCGAACCCCGGACCAGGACGAATTCTTGAGCAACTAGAAAGCTTTCATTTCTGCGAAAATCCGTATGGATTTCCGTGTAGCCTAGAGCTACAAACGGGTGGATGCTAATTGTCCCATTCATTTCCGGCACTCTTTTTCAAAGCACATGCCAATAACAACAATAAGGAGCGCGGTATTAGCTCAGCTACGTACATCCTCGTTTATAACTCTATATGCGTTATCCCAGTTATCCCATGTCTATCCTCTTTCAGAAGTAGCACTTGAAGGTTCAAGTGTCGTGTTGCACAAGTACCGGCTTTTCCTCGTCAAACGTCCATACTGGTTCGTTTGCATGGTGGGGTTCTTCAGCCAAGTAAACGAATCAATCACAGTGGTAGTGAGCTGTTCTTGCGGCAGCTTTATTTATTTATTTATTTATTTATTTATTTATTTATTTATTTATTTATACATACATACTGCAGCCCGTTAGCGTTATGGTTGGAATCAACAGGTCACGATATGGATTCATTAGGATAAATATGATCATTAATGATGGTTTCTAGCACGTGAGACGTAAGAGGTGGCTAAGCTGGTGTCGCTGAGTGCACTTCTATGCGAGCTGTCCTGTGTGACGCCATGGTGGTCATAATTCGAAGTAAAAGCGCCACGTAACAAATTGCTTGCTGCAGTGTCATTCCAACTTTCTTGGACAAAAATCTTGAAGATGATATTCGCCGCGTGCAATAGATGCGAGTGTGGGTATGTCGCTGGCATCCTGTGGCGCTTTCAGGCATCCGTCTGGGTAATCTATACCGCTGATGTTGCCGCTGGCTTATTACGCTGCTACCCATTATTAACGCTGCCAGACTATCATGTTATTCTGTCTGGGAAGACCTTGTATATCTAAGGTGATCGCCTACGGTCTGGACTACGTGAGGGCGAGCCCCCGAATAATGTCGCGACGTACGTGTATGTTAGCCCTGCATTCTGTAGGTTTTAAGCAGAAGCACCACGTAACGACATCCTTGCTATTTCATTACAGCTTTCTTGGACGAAAACCTGGAAGATGATATTCGCTGCGCAGCTCTCGTGCGCCATCTGTGGGGTTTCAAATATTGGTGAGTATTTGATGCGATACGAGATCATTGTAGGTCTCTATTTCTTTAGTTGCATTTCCCTCTATAGTTTAGAAAGCGCAGTACATTTCTATTCCCTGCTTGAAGCGAAGCTTCTCTAGGCTAGCGTACGTCAAGAACGGAAATCTGGGCGAGTTGGTGATAATTCATTTTTTACCAGCTTACAGCGCAGAAACGACGAAGACGAAGCACAGGAAAAGTCGCAGCACGGGCGCTGACTCTCAAATGAAATTTATAAAAAGGAACTACACGAATAAATACACAGTTTAACCAAGATTCGACGGAGGACTGCGCGCACAGCCTACGTCGTCGTCGACACCCAGACGCACAAGCCACGCGAGAGTACAAACTGTTCGTCGGACTGCGGATTCGAACCACGGACCTCCGGTTTGCGAGACGCGGAAGCTAGCCAGTTCCCCCACAGTCGCTTTAAAGCAGGGTCTTACGTTCGTGATGTAAACGCAGCTTTAGGCGCGCGCCCGTAACACGTACGTGCACGCTCTTCAGTCCACGTTCGACAAACGAACATGTGAGCACATCTGTGACATATGAATGCTTTGAATATCCTATGAAAGAGAAAAGCTAAGAACTAACGATGGCAAGAAAGAAGAAAAAAATGGTCTGAAGCTACGGAAGAAGGAACGACAGGGAGAAAGAAAGGAGAAAGGAAGAGAGCAAGAGAAAAAGAAACTAGCGGAAGAAAGAATGAGGGGAAGTAAAATAGCAAGAAAGGCAAAATGAAAGGAAGAGAACAAAAGAAAGAAAGAAAAATGTCTTCACTCTTCTCGATCTTCCCGATGGGAAATGACTCTCTTTTTTTGTGCATTGCCTGTACTGCGCACTTTTTCTTGTGGGGGTGCAAACCAATTCACGCCATCAGTCTAGCCTATGGTTAGTTGACAGAGGATGCAGCCAAAATGGCGCAAATTTGGCCGTGAGGCAGCGGCGATTTCAACATTCACTCGACTGCTGCCTGTTGGTCCATGGCTTTTTCTTGTAGACTGTTGACGCTGATTTGGGATATTTAATGAAATTTCTTTGAGTGAGTCGTAATCGTTACCTTCAACGGCCATCTTCTTTCCGCGGCCGGCAAGGGCCGCTAACGTCGCTCCGTCGGAGCCGAGCATTCTGCGTCTGTTCGCTTGCGCGTCCGGAAGTGGAATGAGCTACGCCTATGGTTGAGAAACCATCACAAAAAGAACTATTAAGATATAAGGCCTGTCTAGGAATCGCTGATTGATTTGTGGGGTTTAACGTCCCAAAACCAGCTGTGATTATGAGAGACGCCGTAGTGGAGGTCTCCGGAAAGTTCGACCACCTGAGGTTCTTTAACGTGCACTGACATCGCACAGCACACGGGCCTGAACATTTCGCCTCCATCGAAATGCAGCCGCCGCGGCCGGGATTCGATCCCGCGGCTTTCGGATCCGCAGCCGAGTGCCATAACCACTAGACCACCGTGGCGGGGCAAGCCGAGCAATTGCATTAACAATTGTAATGTTACGTTGCAGGATAGTAATACGCTACTCCGCGTCGCGGAAAGTGGATTGCATAACGAATGCGAGGAATCATTTGAAAACCACACAGGGATGCATGATTTGTAGCTCTGCACCCATTGCAGAGGCATCATCTTTATGAAACGATCTTCTTCAACATTCCGTCATCATTATTACGAAGCGCTGCCTTGTGAAGCAGTTTTATCGTGTCGTGCCATGCGTCACGCGACAGGCGATGTGGGCAGCCCCGACAGCAACCTGACTTGGCTCTTCGATATACCAGATGGCCCGATCACTTGGCCAGATCCCCAGGCACTTACAATGACCTCTAAGAATGTCGCTCCTCTAGCTTACGCTGTCACTGTCCTGCGATTCCGCGCAGGCGTGGTGTTTCTTTTTCGCGCTTCTTGTGTTTTCTATGCTATCGGGGCTCACTTCTTCAAAGGCTTGTAGTGAAGAGGTGTGACCGACGCTAAAGACATTTACCAACGAGGCGCGAGCTCGATATCGACTGGCCGGGTCTTTGAATGTTTTCAAACGGTTCAGTGTTTTCTCTCCTTAGCTTGCCTTACCATAAAAAGATAAAGGCGCCGATCATAAGCCTTGATCTTATATTCAGCTTTGTTCGTTTTCAGGCAGAACCCGATTTTACCTGATTATTGCACTCGAACACACTTCAGTGCAATCAGGTCAGACCCGATTTATCCCCCAATTTGAAAACCGCACGTCGGCATTTTTTTTTAAATATAAAATGCTTATACGTATTACTCCCGTTGTCGGCGACATTGAGGTTACCTTGGGCTGTTATCCGGGCACTCTAATGAGATCATCCGGGCTCACAGAGAAGAATACCCGAGGGCTCCGCAAGAATATATTCAAAATCATCCGGGAACCTAACTGAAAACACCCGAGGTATCACACAAGAACACTCGGGCATTCAAACGAGACGGTGTGGGTATCCGTCCATACGAGAAATGTCCGGCCAACAGGTCAAAGCTTGAGATAAGTGGAACGTGTCCGGCAACCTTTTATTTATTTTTTTTTTGCAGAACCGGCTTATAAGTATACTGTCCAAAAAAGTTACATCTCTTCCGAATTATGTCGAATGTTCCCTAACAATATGAGAGAAGCAGTAAGATCTAATTCACTGCCGTTTTACTTGCCACTTGCAACACCGGCGTTTCCAAGGCACATGCAGGTCACGCCATACTTGCCACCTCTCAACTCTGACAGCCGCGATAAGCCCGACCTTTGAAATACGGTTGCCTGGATCCACCCGCGCTTGCGCTTGGAGCACGATGGCACCGGTGACATCGTGCAGT
>JABSTT010003622.1:0-27522 GCA_013339685.2 Hyalomma asiaticum | reverse complement strand
TCAGAGTGCATACCACACACAGCTTCGCTGTAAAGAGACCCTAACATGCGCCCGCATCTCACGAAACCTGAGTTGCCACTAGCGCAAGAACATGTGGTTTTACAAAGCTTCACTTTGGTCAACGGAAACCCTCGCGGGCACTGCAGAGCTAAAAAAGAAGAAAAGACTACTCCTTTTTTTTTTTCCTTTCTGTAGAATCGCTACAACGCGATTCCCAATGTGGAAACTAAGTCCCTTTTTGTGCCTTACATTGCTATGACAGTTTCAAAAGAAACAACCCTTCTTTGGCTGAGGAGGCCCATGTATTCCTCTTGAATGAGTGTAAGGTCATTATTCAGATATCGAACGCTTGGTGGGCTGCAGTGGATTCGGCCGACCGCAAAGCTCTCATTGAAACGGTTGCGTTCAGCGGAACGAACTATCTGAGCAGTGATGCTGAACGGGCAACGAACGATGGAATTCATACTTCTTCCTGTACAACAACGAGAAATAATAAAAACGCTCTTGCTGCAACCTACTACCAGGCCACACGTTTTCTGTTGATACTTATTCAGTAAGCTTTTTTTCAAAATGTTGAAGGAAAAAAAAAACAGAAGTTTTGTTGGTCCCTTTGTTAACGTCAATACAGTGGTTCATTCTCTCTGCGAGAGTCGGTCTTGCAGTTGCTCATGATTTGTCTTTAAAAGAGATCTCTCAATCACGATGCTGGCCACTGCAACTCTTGCGGCATTATCCATGTCGCAAAAAAATGGACACGAATTTTGTGAGGAATAACGTATGAGGGATTGATGCTGCCGCGATTCAAGGTGTCTGCAGTGTTGCTTTTTTTGTTATATATGACTGCGTGCATTTTGTAATGGTACTTCATGGTATAAAATAAATTGCGGCAAACCTTCCTATGGGCAGCTGCCACAGAACGCGAAGCGTTTGTTTAGTGAGGTACAGTCATGGCATTCTGTGTGCAATATTTTATTCCGTTGTTATAAGAGCGTATGTTCATATTTACTCGAGCGTAGCCAGTGTCAGCGAGCGATTATTCAGCATTTGCAAAGAGCAGCAAATTTTAACCATCTCTTAGCTAGCACCAGCCGACACTTCATAATATGAGAATATCTATACTGCTGGCTAAAATAGACAATGATGGTTTAATGTGTGTATAGAACGGCACGCTTCACGCAGAGTATATACTTTTTGTCAACATTTATTAACTTGACTTGCATATAGATTTTTATTATATAATCCCTATATAGGGATTTTTTAGCGATGTATTATTTTCAGTGTTATATTAGTAAGAAAAATCTTGCTTATTTTACGTAAGAAATGAGTCCTGTGAAGGTCTGTTTGAAAGCTTGTTCTCAAATACTGATTGAGGTTTTATAGGAATGCTTCTAAATAAGGAAAATGTGGCGCAGAGTCTTCAGCTTCAGTTTAAACACTCAGCTTCGTACTGTCGCTTAAACATGTCCCTTCAATTCAATATAGAACCCCTGTCTCGTAACCATTACATTAGAAAAGTTCATGTTAGTTTCACGGTAGTGCAACGCTGTGGACGAAGAGAAATGCGGCGCTAGCTTTCAAAAGCATAGGGCAGCGGGGCCGAGGTGCCACGTCGGAAGGTGCAGGGTATGGAAAACTATAGTAGATTTTAACCAGTTTACAGAATAGAAGTCAGCACGTTTGCGACCTCCATCGTAGGAGCGTTGAAGATCACGTCCGCGCCCGAGCGCGTCGGTATAGTACAGCACAACGGGTTTCTCCTCATACCTCGGCGTCAGCTGTTGAAAAGAGGAAGGCATTAAAACAATTTGCGAGTTCGGCCCATCCCTCTCGTAATCTCCCCTGAAATGTGTTTAGTTTGGTTGTGCTTTGTGGTGCGTCCTTTGCTTGGCAGTGCTGTTTTAACCGGTTTGTTCTGCTTTTCTTTTCTAATTAGCGGCTGCTCCATTATGTTTGCCCTGTTTTGTGGAGATGGTGTTTTCCGTTTCTTTTCTTTTCTTCAAATGTGGAGGTAAAGCTAGAGTTCGTACTTTTTATTTTGGCGTGAATGATGGTTTCCTGTGAGGGTCTCTTTGTCACCTAGCTTCACGGATGTGCCATATGTTTCCTTTGAAATCGCACCCGCGAATATTTTTCGGGCGCCCTGAACGCGCCAGCCATCAGTTCACCATAACTGTTGACACTGTTACCAACTGCTGCTACGCGCCAAGGCAGCAGGTAGCCAATATTGAATAGCGGTCGCAAAATTACAGTATCGCCTTCTACAAGAAAGTACAAATTATACATCTGTTTACCACATTTAGACTGGGCATAAAGTTTACGCAAGCGTTAATTCGCTCGCGCTGTCATGTTGGCCATCACGTAATTCGACGCAAACTCGAGATGGGCAACATTGTCGCATGGTGGCGCTTCTCAGAACAATCAAGTTTCCATATACGTGCTCATATAGGATAGAAAATAGCACAGCAGGAAGTGCCACGTGAAGGCACAATCGTGACAACAGCCTAATGAACTGACCTTGATAACAGCCAAACTATATCCACATGTATCTGATTAAATCGAGGCGAAGGCTTCAACGCCATTTAAAGACCCCCGAATCCCCGCGTAGAGCGTGAACGACAGACATGGTTGTTCTTCGACTTGTTAGAACAACAGCAATTAGGTATTGACTTCCTACGTTTTTATTCCCGTTCAGGCTGTCGCGATATATAGACGGCATATGGCGGCGCACATGAAATGCAAGCACAAGAGAGAACACATGAAACACATATAAGGTCCTACGCTATTTGCCTGCGCTATTTTGCGTGTCGTCTTTGTATCTGATGTGAGCTGCCGTATGCTATCATCATTTACTAGGTGGCCATATAAAACGTCCTAATCAGGATATTTAGAGTGTCGAGAACAACTGCTATTACGCAGAGAGTTCACGACACGGTCAGCAAAGAGCTAGGGTGCCGCGAAAGGGTGCTGAACCAAGGGCACACAATACTTGCATTCCACTCTGTCCTCTCCTGGTTGTGTCGCGGCCGATGATTAATTGCCCAAAATGGCATAAACAGTCAGTTAGGGACAACTACGATAGCACTGATGATGAGTGGGTCAGCTGTCTAGCACCTTCCAGCCCAAGACCGTAACTACGCTCCGACGCGTCCTATCCGAATGAGGGCGCATGCAAATGCCATCATGGCGGAATTCCATTTACCACGGCCCCGTTGATATCGTCGGGGCAGAGCCCTGGCTTAAACAACAGGCGACGCATGGGCCGGCCGGTTGGCCTCGCAGATGTGCACAGACTTGCAATCCGCAGCTGCGATGCGGAACAGCGCGGGCACTGTTACGCTTGGGGTCCGTCATTCATCATCTGCTGCTGAGTATGCAAGGCAATAGGCCTTCCTTCACTTTAACGAACTGTCCTCGACAACGACCTCTCCCGAGGCAGAAGCCTCCCTCCTCCCCCCATTCCGAACCTACTCCGTGAGATTACAGCTTGCGTACACCGGCATGGTAACAGCCGAAAGAGGTCGCAGACGATATCACGCTGTACCTCGAGAACGAAGACAGCTTATCCTGTGGCCTTCGTCTTTTCGCTGAATGTGGCATTACTTCAGAAGCTGCGCTAAACCTTTCAAAATGTGTGCATTTTTCATTATTTCCCCAAATACGAGCTTAAGTCCCTATTTCCGACTTCAGAATAGCGATTCTACCCGCATGTTAGGTCTTGATTATACGCAATATGGCATATCAAACTCTGTCTGGGTTCCATTACTTGAATATGTCAAACGGCATATTCTGGAAGCACAACTTCATGATTTACCACGATAAGAAGGGCGGTACTTAGCACAGTCAGTATTTTGTGGTCCTGCATGGTACGTTTCTCGCGCTGTACAGCCGGCTTTGCGCACCTGTAGGTCGTTACGGTCTGCTCTTCTACCGTTCTTTTGGTCGGAGGGCCCTGAGCTTCTCCGCCGGGCAGCACTCGTGCAACCACGCACTAGTGGAGGGCTTGTGTTTCCGTCCGTATCTATCCGCTGCCTGTTGCTTGCCCTGACATTCCTGCTGGTATTACTACACTGTGATCAGTGCCCCGTGCGTAACCTTGCCTACTACTTCTTAGGCACAACGATACGTTATTTGTTAGCCGCTGTGCGCTCAAATTCTGGCCCGCAGGTGCTAAACACACCTGGCTCTTGCTCAACAGCAGTGACATTTTATCGTCACACACAAGGGGTGTGTGCTGACGTGGACGTTCTTGAAGACCTTGTTGTGGATACAACGGCAGCTCTGCTGCAACCCCTGGTACCTCCAGCGCGTCTAACGCGTTCTAGGCGGGTCTCATGGGGCGTGACAACGTCACCCTTTCTTCCTCGACATCTACGAGACTTGATATGGAAGCTGGATGGGGGGTCCTTCCAACAGGCGACAGATTAGAGGGATGGAACATTGTCCCATCGTCTATTTGTCCTAATTGTACCCGTCAAGAATCCAACCACGATATGCTGCTGCAGTGTGTAGCTGCTAGAATTTTTCGGAGGGCCGTACATGCTTGTTTCCGTAGCATGGAGTTAATCGCTTTCTTGTATCTGGTCGCTGCTCGCGTAGTCGCTTCGCGCGACTCTTAATTGCAGCAGGGGCATTTTGTCTCTGGCGTAACAGGTTCGAGACCCTTGCCGCAGGACTCCGCCGCCGAGCTTTGTATCCAATTCTCGAGCGACTGTACTCCAAGCTGCTGTCCTTTCTGTCGGAGAAATTGTTCTCCCTTGGCGAAGAGGAAGTCCTTCGACATTGGTCGTGCCGTTTCCTATTGCTAGTTGATGGAAAGGTGTAGGTTGTTTATCAGTTGGTGTGGTTTATGTAGCCAGGTCATCGAGTATTTGTTTATGTATGCATATCATGTAAGTAGTCGAGACTTCGACGGAATACCGTCTGGTCAGATAAAGGCATTGTTAAAAAGTCAGGATACATGCCAGTGTCAAAACAGAAAAGTCGTTACAAAATCCGTAGGGAGACCTTGTTCACAATGGAATGATGACTAAGCAGCAGCCTCTTAGGTAACTTTGAGCGCATGACGCTAAGTTCGGGAGTACACGTGGTTTAGTGTGCCAGATGATCTATTGATAGTGTTACTTGTCTGAATTATTAGTGATTCCAGATTGAGCCTCATTGTAAAATTCTTCTGTGTGGCCACGATGCCTGCGCCGTCCCAGTTTATATTATGGTCCGTCATCTCGACGTGCTCCGCGAGTGCATTTTTCATTTTGGGGCCCTTGGCCACATCACTCTTGTGTTTCTTCAAACGCCTGCGGAAATTTCCTCTTTCGCCAATGTATACAGATTCATAGTCGGCGCAGGGGATTTTCTAGACTACACCGTGTAAACGTTGCCGAGGGAGAGGATCCTTCACATTTAGGAAGTCACCATTTAGCTTGCTTGCCGGCACATGCGCGATCTGAACACCACGTTTTCTGAAGAAAAGAGCAAGGGCTTCGCTTACACCCCGAATATACGGAACCGCAGCACGCTTGTGTGCTGCGTGTCTGTATGTTCATATAATCACAGGCTCCGCAATTCCATATAAATACAGACTAATTCAGCATGCGCTTACAATACATTCATCAAACTAGCATAAATATATGAAAGTTCATAGACATTACATTGCAACAAAAGTTAATGACCTCATGCTATCAAGTCCTTCGACTTCTAAATAAGGTGCCGTAACTTGGTACAGCCATTATGCTATTAATAACTTGAAGAGAGCTCTGCTTGCTGAACTAGCGTCTAACGAAAATACTAAAACAACAGTCGTCTCTACAGAAAAACGACGGTTCCACTATGTCGCGCTGCGCGCAGTTGCACCAAATGGTCACGTCAGTATACCTATCCATCTTCATCTTGACCTCGCGCTGCACCAAATTAAATCCTGTATCCGTGCGGAAATGGTGGTTAGGGAGGGCATCGGGGCAAGAACGCCAACCTAAATCAAAGTTCCGGGACGTGACTCTCTGTGGAGGAGAGTATAGTTGCAGGAAGGAGAACGTCCGTGCGCACCGCATTGCCGTTCGTTTGCCGAAGCAATGGCCGTGACGCTATTATTTCCGATCTCCCTCGATCGCACTTCACCAGTGCTTGTGGACTCGGCACGCGATCCAATTTCCGCGCCCTCGGATGATCTCTTCGTGCACTGTTGCGGCTTGTTGTTCCCTGTCGCTTGTTTGTGGACACTATATATTTCACCGGCTTTGGCCGCTTCCGGTCTTGAAAGTTTGTTGCCAGTGTCACGATGAGAGAATTCATTCCGCAGTGCAGTCTCTCTCTGAGACGATGCTCCCGAGCCGTAGCTGTTCGCGTCGCTGTTTCATTCCCTCGATGTCCATGTTTTTCACAACCGCTTTAGAAATTAGATTTGTGAAACGATTGCGGTACTTGGTACATTGCGAGAGAGATACAGGGGAAGAATCTTGGAAAATGTAACGAGAGTGGTAAGTTGTGTAATACACCGAAAAAAGCAGCTTCTGTTGAAAGGTCAGGAACCGTTTGTCACTTCTGATGCCTAATAATGTCGATATTTTGAAGTGAGCCTGTATTGAGGGACAATGAGGAAGAGGGAGGCACTACGCATGCGATGATTACAACTCCTTGCTTTCTGAAAGAAAAAATAATGGGCACCGGCAGCGTAAAAAGGAAACACAAATGCGGCACCGGCACAATTGCTTCACTCTCCTTACATTAGGCCTGTGATGTAAAAGGCGGCAAGAATACTAGCAAAGTCAGTGTTATTTACATAGTTAACATCCTTTAATATGAAGGCTCACGGAGGCAAGGCTGATGAAGAAATTAGCTTCACATCAGCTATAAAAAGCTTCGTCCTCGCCCTTTGGCCTTAGCCGAATTACCCACTTCTCTTATAAATTCGAGATACACTTAATCCGTTCGAATGTAAGGAAAGATTGGAACCATTGCAATGTTGATGAGATTGTGTATAGAATGTGGAGGCAGTGACCGTTCTTTCATGTGTTATATTGGACTTTGCCCGAAACGAGCGTTGCATAACAGAAGCTATGCAAGGCACAATTTTCATGTAGTGGTTTTACGCGTGCCGGACAATCTTTTCTTCAAATTCCATTTCAACTTTTGAATCAACCATTGCTCTGTTGAAAGCTTTCTTCTTGTTCTCCTTTATTCCGTGTCCATGCCTTTGAGGTATCACTGTGTGCTTGTGCGGTGACACTGTTGGATAATGCAAACCATTGACCGATCCCCAACCTTTGCTTTCGACCTCGACAGAATTTCAAGGCGTAAGTCGATTTAAGTACAGGCATTATTACTCCGTTCAGAATAGACTGCGGAATTATGCTTATGCAGCTTAAAAACGCTACGCGCATCTTTTACTGCGGCAATCCACTTACAAAATTTTAATCCTTGCTGGCGGCTGTTTCAGTATGTACCTTCTCCCTTCATCTACGCATTTGAGATCAGCGTTAAGTCGTGTCTTCACTGAATTAAATTCTAGATTTCTCTGTGTCAAATGGAAAGCCTCGATGTGTTTCTCCATGGCCGCATGTATTCATGAGTTTTTTTTTTTTTTTTACGTTGTCCCCCAGTACAACTACGTCGTCCTCAACATTAGTTCAGTAAAGGGGAAGAAACACGAGAAAAGCAAGGAGGAGAGGCAGTATTTAGACCTGCTGGCTACCCTGCGCTGGAAAAGGAAGAGGTATACTCCTTAAGGAATTATCTCTGGCACTCTTTGTCAACTACGGATGGCAGCATAATCAGAACTTATTTCCCTCTAAATGAGTAGCAGCGCTCCTACAAGCAGCCTCCGTCCTCATGCCAAATTGAGGTGTAACTTTCATGAGAAAATAAAGAAAAAATTACCGTATTAGCAGCCAGATATTCCGTTCTACCTTAAGCCCCGTCTGGGAATATCTGAAGTGAAGGATTTTAGGTGAAGTGTCTGGTGATCCTACAAAGAAGTTTAATCTCTTCTCAACCAAACCTTTTCAAATAAACCTTTAACTACACAGGAACATCCATTGTGAGTCTTCCATGTCAGAGAGCAGTAAGGGAAGCTTCAAAGTAGTGTAAGCATCTACAGTGTTTTTTTGTCATTGTTTTTCTTGCTTTCGATAACTCTTCTGACTGTTAGAAGATGTATCTTGTCATAGCAGAGGCGCATCTTGTTTATTTTTTTCTGTTGCCCGAAATAACTCTTGTTACGGTATGTTTAGGTGGCTTCGGTGTGTAATATGTATGTTGTTTAAGACCCATCCTATGCACATCATAGAAATTACTTTTGGAGTTAAAGGCTGTTTGCTTTAGAGTCGGGGATTGCTCAGATTTATTCATTCATCAGTCGACCGCACATAATCTGCACAGGAGAAAGAGACACATGAACTTACTTACAGAAAGCCAGAGAGGCCAGCCTAAGCTGTAGCTTTTTCTGGCCTGTTACTTCATGCTAGGGAAGGGGAACGGGGAAAAAATGAATGATAAGTGTTTTACCGTGCGAAGAACACGCCACCCGGTAGATTCACTGATTCACTCAGTGTTGAAAAGTTCATCAATTTGCTACAAAATAGATAACACAAGTGTACTAAGCACGTTGACCTTGATGTATACATCCTCCTTTGGTTGCCTCGAATATTCGACAAGGAACACAGACGCTGTTTTTCGCTAAGAATACATTCGAGGAATATGAAAAAAAGAGCCACCGCAGCGACTTTAGGAAGACAGCTTAAGATGCGTCACGCTGCGGATGCCGAATAACTTACAAAATAACTTATTTGAAGCACCATGAAACTAGCAAAAAAAGATACCCTGCATAGAAAATTTTGCGCTGGATATGAAGTGATGCAGGCGGTAGAAGTAAGCTAATCTAACCGAGTCCATCAGCGAGGTCACGCAAAGTTCTGGCGCTCCATAAAACGGAGGCCTCCCTAAAGTATGCAGCGCATCTTTTACTGCGGCAATCCACTTACAAAATTTTAATCCTTGCTGGCGGCTGTTTCAGTATGTACCTTCTCCCTTCATCTACGCATTTGAGATCAGCGTTAAGTCGTGTCTTCACTGAATTAAATTCTAGATTTCTCTGTGTCAAATGGAAAGCCTCGATGTGTTTCTCCATGGCCGCATGTATTCATGAGTTTTTTTTTTTTTTTTACGTTGTCCCCCAGTACAACTACGTCGTCCTCAACATTAGTTCAGTAAAGGGGAAGAAACACGAGAAAAGCAAGGAGGAGAGGCAGTATTTAGACCTGCTGGCTACCCTGCGCTGGAAAAGGAAGAGGTATACTCCTTAAGGAATTATCTCTGGCACTCTTTGTCAACTACGGATGGCAGCATAATCAGAACTTATTCCCTCTAAATGATAGCAGCGCTCCTACAAGCAGCCTCCGTCCTCATGCCAAATTGAGTGTAACTTTCATGAAAAATAAAGAAAAAATTACCGTGTTAGCAGCCAAATATTCCGTTCTACCTTAAGCCCCGTCTGGGAATATCTGAAGTGAAAGATTTTAGGTGAAGTGTCTGGTGACCCTACAAAGAAGTTTAATCTCTTTTCAACCAAACCTTTTCAAATAAACCTTTAACTACACAGGAACATCCATTGTGAGTCTTCCATGTCAGAGAGCAGTAGGGAAGCTTCAAAGTAGTGTAAGCATCTACAGTGTTTTTTTTGTCATTGTTTTTCTTGCTTTCGATAACTCTTCTGACTGTTAGAAGATGTATCTTGTCATAGCAGAGGCGCCTCTTGTTTATTTTTTTCTGTGCCCGAAATAACTCTTGTTACTGTATGTTTAGGTGGCTTCGGTGTGTAATGTATGTTGTTAAGACATCCCTATGCACATCATAGAAATACTTTTTGGAGTTAAAGGCTGTTGCTTTAGAGTCGGGGATGCTCAGATTTATCATATCAGTCGACCGCACATAATCTGCACAGGAGAAAGAGACACATGAACTTACTACAGAAAGCCAGAGATGGCCAGCCTAAGCTGTAGCTTTTTCTGGCCCTTGTTACTTCATGCTAGGGAAGGGGAACGGGGAAAAATGAATGATAAGTGTTTACCGTGCGAAGAACACGCCACCCGTAGATTCACGATTCACTCAGTGTTGAAAAGTTCATCAATTTGCTACAAAATAGATAACACAAGTGTACTAAGCACGTTGACCTTGATGTATACATCCTCCTTTGGTTTGCCTCGAATATTCGACAAGGAACACAGACGCTGTTTTTTCGCTAAGAATACATTCGAGGAATATGAAAAAAAGAGCCACCGCCGCGACTTTAGGAAGACAGCTTAAGATGCGTCACGCTGCGGATGCCGAATAACTTACAAAATAACTTATTTGAAGCACCATGAAACTAGCAAAAAAGATACCTGCATAGAAAATTTTTGCGCTGGATATGAAGTGATTGCAGGCGGTAGAAGTAGCTAATCTAACCGAGTCCATCAGCGAGGTCACGCAAAGTTCTGGCGCTCCATAAAACGGAGGCCTCCCTAAAGTATGCAGCTCAGCTTATGCTCAACTGTATCGGCGAAAGGTTCCATGTGCAAGATCCTGATCTAATGAAAGGTAAACACCTTTCGTGCCTTGTTCCTTCTACTTCGCATTTTCCTCCACCATCGTCACTGCATAGGTGCTACAGAAGTGTTTGGAGGCTGATGCATAACATAGCTGGAGGGATGCACGTTAGAGCCTTCTGGCGGTGGAGCGATAAGAATCCCTTCGAGAATAGACGTATGCGATAAAAAGGAAACAAGGGTATACACTGCTCGAAAAGAAAATCGAACATTAAGGAATGATCAATGTTGCTGCTGGAGGCCAGAAGACCGCGTGAAAACGCCTGGGGCCAGCTGAAAAAAAAATGAAATGAAACACTGTTGAAAAAGTGGCGAGCGGCTGCGTGTATAGCGAAGAATTTACATCTCTGCCTGGTCCCGCCATAGGATCGCATAGGCGTTACACCAGTACCATGCCCGATCCCTTGGTTTGCTCAATGCTTTGGTACCCTTTTCGTGCCGCCTTGATGCTCACCACTTCTCTTTAAGTTTATTTGTTCCCTTCGCCTTTTGACACATTTGTGACAAGCAGTGCGCGCCTAATAATCGAATGAGCCTGCGCAAATGTGTACAAGGGCTTGGCCTCCTTGCTTCCCGCATGCGTGATCGCATCTCTCGAGACAGCTGAAAGGAGTGCGCGTGGAGCAGCTTCGACAATCTGCCTTGAGCCCCACATGTACAGTGTAGTCCTCTATGAAAGGGAACGCACGAGCCCATGCCTTGTGCTCTGCTGCTGCCGCTGCTTAGAGTGCCAGAAAGTAGCATCAAGAGGAAATACGTCTGCTTTTGGCGTCATCTGCTGGCACGTGGAATAGCAGGGTACAGCGTATACAGGCACCGAGGATCTCTTCCCTCATATGCGGTTGTTCTGCCCGCTAATATATGACGCGAAAAGCGGAAGGGGTTTTTATTGCGTCCAACGGCTCCGGCCAGTGGAAAAAGCCGCACTGTCGCGCGTTCCCTTTCCTAAGGACTACCGCGCAGCACAGAGCGGGGACAATAGGAGATCTATGGGAAAGGCCCTTGCCCCGCAGTTGGCGTAGACAGACAGACAGACAGACAGACAGACAGACAGACAGACAGACAGACAGACAGACAGACAGACAGACAGACAGACAGACCGACCGACCGACCGACCGACCGACCGACCGACCGACCGACCGACCGACCGACCGACCGCCGACCGACCGACCGACCGACCGACCGACCCGACCGACCGACCCGACCGACCGACCGACCGACCCGACCGACCGACCGACCGACCCGACCGACCGACCGACCGACCCGACCGACCGACCGACGACCGACCGACGACCGACCGACCGACCCGACCGACCGACCGACCGACCGACCGACGACCGACGACCGACCGACCGACCGACCGACGACCGACCGCCGACCGCCGACCGACGACCGACCGACGACCGACCGACCGACCCGACCGACGACCGACCGACCGACGACCGACCGACCCCGACCGACCGACCGACCGACCGACCGAACCGACCGACCGACCGACCGACCGACGACCGAACGACCGACCGACGACCGACCGACCCGACCGACCGACCGGACCGACCGACGACCGACCGACCGACCGACCGACCGACCGACCGACCGACCGACCGACCGAACGACCGACCGACGACCGAACGACCGACCGACCGACCGACCGACGACCGACCGACCGACCGACCGACCGACCGACCGACCGACCGACCGACCGACCGACCGACCGACCGACCGACCGACCGACCGACCGACCGCCCGATCCGACCGACCGACCGACCGACCGACCGACGACCGACCGACCGACCGCCGACCGACCGACCGACCGACCGACCGACCGACGACCGACCCGACCGACCGACCGACCGACGACCGACCGACGACCGACCGACCGCGACCGACCGAACCGACCGACCGACCGACCGACCGACCGACGACCGACCGACCGACCGACCGACCGACCGACCGGACCGACACCGACCGACCGACCGAACCGACCGACCGACCGACCGACCGACCGACCGACCGACCGACCGACCGGACCGACCGACCGACCGACCGACCGACCGACCGACCGACCGACCGACCGACCGACCGGACCGACCGACCGACCGACCGACCCGACCGACCGACCGACCGACCGACCGACCGACCGACCGACCGACCTACGACCGACCCGAAGCCGACCGACCGACCGGACCGACCGACCGACCGACCGACCGACCGACCGACGACCGACGACCGACCGACGACGACCGACGACCGACCGACCGACCGAACGAACGAACGAACGAACGAACGAACGAACGAACGAACGAACGAACGAATCATATGGGCCCTTTCCAAGTTACTGTTTACACTTGCTGTCAACAGAGCGGTATATACGACTGTCTACTATAGCTGCAATCCTGTTCAGCAACAGGATTGCAGCTATAGTAGACAGTCGTATATACCGCTCTGTTGACAGCAAGTGTAAACAAGTAACTTGGAAAGGGCCCATATGATTCGTTCGTTCGTTCGTTCGTTCGTTCGTTCGTTCGTTCGTTCGTTCGGTCGGTCGGTCGTCGGTCGGTCGGTCGGTCGGTCGGTCGGTCGGTCGGTCGGTCGGTCGGTCGTCGGTCGGACCGACCGCCGACCGACCGACCGACCGACCGACCGACCGACCCGACCGACCGTGATGATGATGCTCCCGTACCTCTAAAGTGTTAGCCTTCCTCTGTGCCACAAGGGCTACTTTATACTTAGTATTCATTATAGGTTTTGTGTGGCGGAGACTTCCTTATTGGAAAGCTGGCGACACTATACACTCAATGCCTCAAAACTTCAAATGTACCCGAAAGCTGGAAAAACGCAAATATTCTATTATTACATAAGAAGGGAGATGTTAAAGACTTGAGGAACTACAGGCCGATTAGTCTACTCTCAGCACTTTACAAAATATTCACAAAGGTTATCTCAAACAGAATAAGGGCCACACTTGAATTTAATCAACCGAGAGAGCAAGCAGGGTTCAGAAAAGGATACTCTACCATGGACCACCTGCATGCGGTCAATCAAGTAATCGAGAAATCCGCTGAATACAACAAACCCCTCTATATGGCTTTCATAGATTACGAAAAGGCTTTCGACTCGGTAGAGGTACCAGCAGTTCTGGAGGCACTACGTCGTCAAGGAATATGTGATAGCTATATAAACACAATAGCCAACATCTATAAAGATTCTACAGCCACCCTGCTCCTCCATAAGAAAAGCAGAAAAATCCCAATACAGAAAGGTGTCAGACAGGGAGATACAATTTCTCCCATGCTATTTACTGCATGTTTGGAAGAAATCTTCAAAAGGTTAGACTGGGAAGAGACAGGGCTCAGGATTAACGGCGAATATCTGAGTAACCTGCGATTTGCAGATGACATAGTACTCTTTAGCAATGATGGCGACGAATTGCAAAAGATGATTGAAGACTTAAGCCGAGAAAGCGCTAAGGTAGGATTAAGGATGAACATGCAGAAAACAAAGATAATGGTAAGTGGCACGGCGAAAAAACGTCTATTCAAGGTCGAAACCCATACATTAGAAGTCGTAGAAGAATATCTGTACCTAGGACAGCTACTTACTGGAGAACCCACCCATATAAAAGAAATCCACCGTAGAATAAACATGGGATGGCGCGCATATGGCAGACATTCACAGCTCATGAACGGAAACCTACCACTATCACTCAAACGGAAGCTATATAACTACTGCATCCTGCCAGTACTGACTTACGGATCAGAAACCTGGAGAATTACAAAGAAGCTAGAGAGGAAGTTAAGAACCGCGCAGCGGGCGATGGAACGGAAAATGATAGGCGTTACACTAAGGGATAGGAAGACAGCCGAGTGGGTCAGAGAACAAACGGGGGTCGCCGACATAATGAACGATATTAAGAAGAAAAAATGGACATGGGCAGGCCACGTGATGAGAAGGCTAGATAACCGATGGACAGTTAGAACGACGGAATGGATACCAAGAGAGGGTAAGCGCAGCCGTGGGCGGCAGAGAGTAAGATGGGGGGACGAAATCAAGAAATTCGCAGGCATCAAATGGAATCAGCTCGCGCAGGACAGGCAAGGATGGCGAGGATTGGGAGAGGCCTTCGTCCTGCAGTGGACATAAAATTGGCTGATGATGATGATGATGATGATAGGTTTTGTGTAGCTGGCTTTAGCAATGATACCGGGAATTATATACATAATTGAACGCAGGTACTGCATGTCAGTATAAAAGGACAAAATAGGTGAGGTAGTCGCTGAGGTCACTGCGAGAGGGTCAACGCAGCGTAGAATTTTTGACTCTACCATTATTCTTTCTTCACCAACAACTAACAATGTAAAATATGTAAATCGTCGCACTTTAGTAGACTGCTAAAGGAAGTCCCAATCTCTATGTTTCAAATACGCGGAAAAAGTAATGTGGCACTGCGACTTTTGGGCACAATTAATGATAATTCAATGGATTGCATCTTCCCTAGGACAGTTAATGAATCTCACCTGAATAAACACAACTTCTAGAATACTACTGGACTGTCCTTACAGTACATATGATTTATTTGCTTAAATACATTAGCACACATCACATTAGACCACTGTCAAGTGGGGACGCGCCTGTACTTCTAGTTGCCACACTTACTGCCTGCGTATTCACGCGCCAACGCGTTGATGCCGTGCTTAACTAGAGAAATTTCATATTTTTCGCCTGTACTTCGGTCTTAACGAATGTGTTTATTGAGGTGCAACGAGTCGTGCACTTCATTCTGATTACCTGCGGTTACATTCATCACGCGCAAGACTAAGTAATGTGGTGTAATGAGTTTATATATACCACAAAAACCATAAGGTAAGTTCTGGTTAACAACCAAACGCACTTACATCAGAAGCAAATCCATCATGATGTGAAATGTACGACAGAGGCAGTTACAGAAAGAAGTAGGAATGCGATGCCGACATCAATTATGACGCTCGTATTCAAACCGAGCTTGTAGGGGGAGACTCGGAGTTTTCACACAGATTGAGCCTCCACTTCTGAGATACCTGCGAGGGCATCACACTGTCAAGTGGGGCAAGTTAGCTGGTTGTTGAACTTGGTCGGCATGGTAAATAAAATGAGTACTCTTGCACTGTTGTGCTAAAGAAAGCATTACGTTATATTTACTGTGAGAGAGTGTCAACAACAGGCCTGTGCTTCTATAGCATTAGTACGGGAATATACCATAGCAGGGATCTAACCATGGAGTTCAGCTTCGGTGTATTACAAGGTCTGCGCTCCATTCATCAGTATTTCTCGTGATACATATTATGTCACAGTTTTGTCAAATAAGACGTCTGATGTACAGACACCTAGTGAACACCTGTACTTTGTTTAGCGGGATTGAAGGACTCTGGCTGAAGTAAAAATTCCACGTCTGTTACGGTCTTGTAGCGCCACAGGAGAAAGCAGCGGTACACTTGGGTAGCGCGTCAAATTGTATGGTATGGGTGGACTTTTTGAAGACACAAGGAGCCGCAGCCGGAAGTATTAGGCGGGGGTCAAAGGGGTGGCTGGCAGCACCGTCTCCACGTTAGTGTGGATAGCCAAAAGGACAGAAAGTTGAGCGAGTTGGTAACATTCCATAATCAAAAGAAGAGGCGTGCAGGACACGGACACAAGAAGAGAAGTGAACACCACGAACGCCGACTAGCAACTGATGCACAGCACAGAGGCGAAAAAGAAAGAAGACACACAGCTTATGTGCGCATGCTCGGAATGGTAGCGCCACCTGTCAATCGGTTACACGTGCCCGCCTACGCGATAGACAACTCCCAAGGCATTCTATCTCCTCCCTGTTTAAGCTAATCGACGGTTGACTCACGCATGCACTTCCACTAATACTGATATACCAGGCCTCAACCAATAAAAGCGTATCTTCGTTCTTATGCCTGTACAGGATCTCGGTATTATCTAACTGGGGCATGCAGCTACAGACCTGGCAGTGCAAGGATAGATTGGACGGCGTCCCACCTGATAGCGACCTCCTGTGTTCAATTAATCTTTGATTAATACACCGCGTAGTTTGCCCTACATAAAACCGTCCGCAGCTAAAAGGAATCTTATAAACTACACCCATGCGGCAGTCGGTGAAATTGTTCTTGGCTAGGTGCTTAACCGGACAGATATCGGTTCGCTTCTTACCTTCCTTCTGCTCAATTCTGTGCCTCTGTGCTGTGCATCAGTTGCTAGTCGGCGTTCGTGGTGTTCACTTCTCTTCTTGTGTCCGTGTCCTGCACGCCTCTTCTTTTGATTATGGAATGTTACCAACTCGCTCAACTTTCTGTCCTTTTGAGCTTCATTTCTAGTACCCTGAGCCCTTTTCCGTGTTCTCCTACTTATCTGCGCAATCCTGCTTCTTTAGCCTCTTTAATTGCTATATGTATGTTTCGCGCTAGAACTATGTCGTGGTTTAAACGCAATAATATCATTCCGATGGAAATTCAGATGATGTGCGGTTTTCTTCTTCCTTCTATGGGACATGCGAACAGGATTTGCGCGATTATTTCCGCCGAAGCATGGCGGCAAGTCAGATTTTATCGTCAGTGCTTAGAAGCCAGCTGCGCCACCCGGGGAGACCGTCAAAGGAACCGCACTTGCGCCAATTGGTTGAGAGTTTCTGAGCAGCACGCGGATTTTTTGTGGAGGACGAAGCTACCGGATCTACTGCAAAGTAAGAGGAATTTTTTTTCTAATAAATCGCCGTCGGAAAAGGTAATGATTCTCGGAGACGCCGTTTTGGACGATAACCACAAGAAAATTCTAGCATTAGTCCCTAAGTACTGTTTTCATCCTAACCTAAAAGAAGTTGACGTTTTAAGCTTACCTAGATCTATAACTAAGGTTATTCCGGAAGTTGAACGGTCTCGATGTATTTCAGATTGCTTCGCCAGCATCAAGCCTTCGAACGATCTCGTTAAGGCCTCTGACCCTATTCGACCGGTTGTAAATTACTGTGTGGAACACAAGCTTCGACCCGTTTTATCTGATAAGGAAGGTTGTTTTGTAATAATGCCGAATAGCACTTTTTCTGATAAAGCCTCAGCAGCTGTTGAAAAGAATTTTAGACCTGTGAAACTGAAACCTTCTGTAGTAAAACAACGAGCTGTCGATCTCCTTTTGAAACATAATCTAGATAAGGTTGCTTCCAGTGTTAAAAAGGCAAAATTGCTCACTTTAGAATTATTTTTCTCGGCGAAAACCCATAAGCCAGAAATTCCGTTTCGCTCGATTGTATCGGAGTCAGGGACGTGGCAAGTTTGTGTAGCTAGGTATTTACAGAAATGCTTAACTTCCTTAAGTTTTTCTGACCCCTTCCATGTACGTAATTCTCAGGCTCTAGTTCAGTTGTTAACAGAAGAAAATCCTGGCGACTGCACAGCGTTTAGCATGGATGTGGAAGATTTGTATTACTCGTTGCCGCATGAAGGTTTACTAAATTGCGTGAAAGAATGTATTCAAGAACAAGGGCAAGAGTCCGGTTTCATAGATAGATGCGGAGTTTCCACAGGTACCTTTCTAGAAATTCTTTCCATGTACTTAACGTCAACATTAGTAGGATACAGGGAAGGCGTGTATGTGCAGAAATCAGGGATTTGTATAGGTTCAAAGGTAGCCCCTATTCTAAGTGATCTATACTTGAGCAAGTTTGACTGCCGTTTAAAAGAGGCCTTAGGGGACCGCATCATTAGGGTATTTCGGTATGCGGACGATTACTTGGTACTTTGTAGTAAGGATGATTTTGAATCCGTCGTCACCTATGTAAGCGATCAATTTAAACTTAATGGAGATGGTTTAACGTTTACGAAAGAACTACCGGAGAAAAACGTAATACAATTTTTAGATATCTCGTTGTCATTTCAGCGGAATCACGTGTGTTGGCAGTATTCCCCTAGAGCATCTAAGCCGTTGCTAAATTTTGACTCCAAGCATTCAAAAGTAGTAAAAAACGGAATAGCCTTGTCCTGTTTAAAGTCAGCCCTATCGAAGTCGTGCGTGCACCGTTTGACCATTAGCTTTAATGCGCAGGTTGAGCGCCTCTTAGATGCAGGTTACCCTAGACTAGCCATAGCCGCAGTAGCTGAGCGTCTTAAGAAGTCGATTTCGACCGGAACAAAAGCGGTAGCAGAGAGTAACATTAACAAGAAAAAGGTCGTGAGTATTCCATACATCCACGCAGTTTCGCACCGGCTTAAGAAAGTGGGAAGTAAATATGGGGTTAATGTTGTGTTTACGGCTCCCAATAAGTTAGGAAGGGTTTGTGCTGCAGTGCATAGAAGAATTGAGCAGAAGGAAGGTAAGAAGCGAACCGATATCTGTCCGGTTAAGCACCTAGCCAAGAACAATTTCACCGACTGCCGCATGGGTGTAGTTTATAAGATTCCTTTTAGCTGAGGACGGTTTTATGTAGGGCAAACTACGCGGTGTATTAATCAAAGATTAATTGAACACAGGAGGTCGCTATCAGGTGGGACGCCGTCCAATCTATCCTTGCACTGCCAGGTCTGTAGCTGCATGCCCGAGTTAGATAATGCCGAGATCCTGTACAGGCATAAGAACGAAGATACGCTTTTAGTGGTTGAGGCCTGCTATATCAGTATTAGTGGAAGTGCATGCGTGAGTCAACCGTCGATTAGCTTAAACAGGGAGGAGATAGAATGCCTTGGGAGTTGTCTATCGCGTAGGCGGGCACGTGTAACCGATTGACAGGTGGCGCTACCATTCCGAGCATGCGCAGATAAGCTGTGTGTCTTCTTTCTTTTTCGCCTCTGTGCTGTGCATCAGTTGCTAGTCGGCGTTCGTGGTGTTCACTTCTCTTCTTGTGTCCGTGTCCTGCACGCCTCTTCGTTTGATTGTGGATAGCCGGTCGGCGGCAAGCATTGGAACGTACACACTGACACTCCGCTGTGAGCGCGTTCAGCCGATGTTTAACCGAATAGAAACGTAAATTGCAGTCCCATGATAATATAGACATCCTCCATCACGTCAGTGCACGAAGCACGCGAGATGGTCCTATTACACGGAAAATAAGCGTAATCTGCCATTCAATGAGGCGTTGGCATCTCCCTGACTCACAATCTGTCTTCCTCGGTGTACCTTTATTTATTATTTTTTTTTTGGCTACACTTAGGTTGTGTTCTGTCTACAGTGTTTGCATTGCTGCTTTTCGTGGCTGAAATAGTTTAGTGCTGATTGCTCGCTCCGCTCATGCTTCACTTTTAGGTTTAGCAAAGCAAAATTAGCAGCCTTCGTGTCCCCTACTAGACAAGTTACACCCATATATCTGTCCTTTTTTCTTTTAACAGCGGAGATGTTTATGGTTTTCGTTCTGTCGTCCGTATCACGCATATGACCTTGAAATAACATTGCATAGCAACCAAACGACGCTTCATATAACAACATGATCTTGTATGGCCCCTAAATCAAGCTACATCACGTAACATGACGTCACAACGTCACGTGACCAGAAAAAACATGAATTATATTATGATTTTGATGATGAAGGAAGACAAGAAGGAGATGACGACCGGGGGTGGGGGGTGCTGATGATGATGAAATAAAAGAAGGAAGAGGTGATGGTGATGATGATGATGGTGGTGGTGGCGGCGTCGGTGGTGAAGGAACTGACCAGTCAAGTGTCCATCAGCTTCGCTGCTTCGCGAGCCTTGCGCCAGTAGTTCAAGCTTCGTAATATTTCTTTTTCGTAACTGTGACAGCGCTTTGGCACTATCAGCATGTTTGTCACACGCTTACATTAATAAAACGTTTAATAGTTAGATGCACAGCATTTCCTCGCGTGATTACTTTTGTGACCATGATTCGAAAAAACGCGTATATTTCGTAGACCAAAAACATGCGTTCTTTATGCGAAAAATGTCTGATACACTCCGTCATTCTAAGAAGGTCGCACTAAAGCACAAGGCATAATAAACGCCGGCAACTAAGTTTTATTACTGCCACTTCATGCATGATCATCGTGCAATACCCTATTTATTCCCTTTTATCAGACATTTCAAGTACAGGTGGGTTATGAGGCCAGAACTTTCTAATTATTGGCACCAGAACTGTTCTAAAATAGATTATGGAGCAGTATTAAGGCTTCGTTCCAGAACCACCAAGTTACTGTCACGTAATTATACTCCAAAGAACAATTATGCCGTGATAGGTGCGCATTATTTTTGTCTACCGCTGACAGATAGCCGTGCCGTTTCGTTTGTGTTTTCATAAAACAGCCGCACATGGCGATATGAAATTGCTACAGCACAGCATTTTACATCACGATGTCTCCCTGTAGAAGACAGAGAGATTGATGTTCGTCAGGAGCGGTTGAATGATGGAAACAACCAATATGAAGCAGTCACGAGCTCGCCTCACACGTTCTTTCCACTTCATCGTCTTCAGTTTTCAACATCCTGCCTGATTCGTTTACAACGACTTTGTCGTATGTTTGAAAGACACAGCAGCAGCTCAACTGAAGTAATTGTGCCGAACCGTAGATGCGACGAAGACATAGCACAATCTGCACAGATGCTTACAGCTTTGTTAAGATAGTGCAAAACACTGGAGCGCTAAAAGCAATTCTTGGCAAATGAGTTGTGCGGAAACCCGCAGAACTCATGCAGTCTCATTGGTTAACACGTATCAACACTCGTGAAAGCTTCGCGAATGTTATTTCGTGATGAAAGAAACGAGGTGAGCTATCTTATGAAAACTTGATGTATTTGCGCTGCCAAGGATATATGTCGGTGCTTTATAGGATTTTTCTCGCGCTATGCTGTTGCTCACACACGTAATAACATTATTTAAACCGCTTCGGAAAAAAATATTTTAAGAAGCCATCGCCCAGCTTCTCTTGTTAGTTGAGTACGCGGCTTTTTTACTCCGTGAGGCGCTTTCAAGGCACTCGTCTCAAAAGCATTACAGCTCAAAATCATTACGAGAAAAGGCCAGCAACGGCCACTTGACCGCATGCCGAGGCCCCCCTTACTCGACAAATGAATAGCAATTTCTTCAAGCAACGACCATTGAACACTGCATGAGCTCATGTGTTCTTGTGGAAGTTTTCATTTGATTAATATTGTTTCTACAGGCAAATAAGTACATATCATGCAGTCCTGGCTCTTCATTTTGTCTTTTTTTATTCTTATTACTATTGGATTAAATATTCTTTCGTCTCTAGGATTTGTTATCTAGTATTCCCAATTTTTTCACAACAAAAGGTAGTTCTTAGACGGAGGTTTATTGCACACAGTTTCTGCTTATTATGAAATATTTAGTCTTTCTTAACACTACTCGACAATTACTCCGAGCATGTAGAAAATGAGCTTTTCTTGTATGTTTAATGTTCTATGTGTATTTACACTCGTCTTGCACAAGCCACGTCGAAATGATTCTCGTTTAGCACATTTTTGCGTTGCAGCCCAGAAGGCCACGTGTAACTTTTTTTGCAGTGTATAAACACGACAGACCTAGCTACTACGCCGTCGACACAGTACACCGTAGGCCTTGTTCAATGGGCCTGACTGATCTGTACTAATGGCGACTGTCTTTCTACATCTATTGACCATAGACTTCTCCGTGTGCGGGGCAGAAAATTGTACACTAAGTTTGTTATCTAATCGGCCTTACATTCCTAACTTCATCGCTCTCTCTTGTTTCGGTATGAAAAAGACAGTGGTTTGCAGCGGATACGGCAGCCTTGACATCTTTAAGCTTGCATGCCATCCTCACAGTCAAAAGCTCCATGGTCTCTGTGTCTCTAAAGCCACTGCAAAGCACGAAACAATGCGGCTTCTGCCGTCACTAATCCCTTGGTGCATCCACCTATGCTTGATAGAGAACGAATCAGTGCACGTACAGCTTGATAAGTTAGACGTTGTGGTCGGTGATTCGAGCAGTTAGAAGGCACTGTTCCTATCTGCCTAAGAAGGTTGCGTGCAATTCGCTGCTGCCAGGAAGCTGCCAACGGATCTGGCTATAGGGCTATAGAGATGTCAGGAGACAAAGTACTAGGAAGCTTGGCACTGAGCATAGTTCCACTGAAAGCAATGACTTCAGCATTTTACGTCATGAATATGTGTCTGAGGGAATGCACGGAACAGAGCCCTTCCCACGGATCGCCTTTTTTCTTACTGTTATCTATTATGAACAGCGCCGGCTGGCCTAAAAGAGCCATATGCATTTCCTTTTTTTGAAAGATGACGTTAAAGTAATATGAACCTAACTTTTAAGTGAAGTAGTTGCCAATTTTCCTGTAAGCATTAGGGATCAGTAGGGTTCGTGTTCCGATTGCACATACGTGACTTACTTGTGCACAACGTGAAGAGATACTGATTCCACCGGAGGCTTGGCTGGCTTATAGGAAATCCACATTAAAAACTAACGCATCTGTTGTACTTCCTCCATAAGCTAACAACATGGTCTGTACATCAATGAAAATGTTTAATCAATGTCGCCTAATGAACAAAAGCTGTGCACCGGTAATGATTAACGACATGGCGGGGCACTACATTTTTTTATTGGTTATGCATTCCACAGTATTACCATATCTGCTTACCATGGGCAGACGCTGGTCTTGCTTTAAAGACAAGAAGCGTAGCAGCGCGTAATACGCAGTTAGTTTTTCTTACTCGTGTGGTTTGTGTTACACGTCAAGAAACCCGTGATTCCACTTGTTCTCGCCGTTTCCAAACATAACGGTAATGTAATCGCTGATGTACCGCATAATCATATTTCGAAAACACCTCTTTTTTTTTAGTATTCTGCATTCGGTGCGGGCTAGTAAGACATCGCTATCCACAGCAAAATATTTATGGTCATCTCCGCTGCGGAGATCCGTGAGCGCGAACAAGAAAATAAAATGGCTTCAGATTCGCCACGGTGCTTGTTCGCTTCGAAAGCCGTTAAAGCCATAAAATTAAAGTCGTAACCATTGAAAGCTTTACAGCCGGCAGTAAAATACAGCCGTCAGCGAAGCTACAGTCGATGGCCCAACAACCCATATCAGTGACGTCAGACGGACTTTTACAATGGATTCACGTGCGCGAAAACTAAAAAAAAAAACACCAAAGAAATCCATGGAAGGATAGAATAAAATCAAGATGAAAAACCCATTTATAAAGATACGGTCTGCTGGTGCTGAAGGGTGAAGAAATATACTCCATTACAGCATTTACACTAGGAAAATATCTATATGAAAAAAAAAAACCAACATACTACGACGGTGTCGATTCATGAACAGCTGTAGCGATTCCCATGCTCGTTGTGTAATGTGTTGTTATAGCAAACTTGTCTTTATGTTTTTTTTGTATAAGCTAGGACACCAAGACATAAAGCAGAATTTTTTGCAAACCCTTCCTTCCCGCTATAATGCGCATCAAATAAGGTGGAAACGTGGAAGAATAGCCAGCTAAACAGATCTTCGCATTGTAACTTCACTTCCTAGTGTAATTCCACCCGGAGAGTACAAACTGCACATGTTCTCGTAACGCTTCGTGGTGTTAGACTTCACTACAAAGTGAAAAATCGCAAGAAGGCGCGCGCGCGCGCGCGCGCGCGTGTGTTTGTGTGTGTGTGTGTGTGTCTGTAAAAGGGGTTGGGGGGTGGAGGAATTCTTCCACTACACTTCGCGTACGCAATTAGCAATTCAAAAAAATTTTTGAAATTAGTGCCTGCGTGTTTTTGTTTACGTTTCACTACAAAAAAGTGCTCACTTTGCACATTTAAAGGTGGTGGCTCCGGCAATCACACACACACACACAAAAACACACACTCACACAGAGAGAAAGAGAAGTCCTTTTGTAGCATGGTTTCTTAGAAATACTAAAGGGCCAAAATAAAGCCGCATTTCTCGCATGTAATCCAAGTAAAGCAGGGACATTTGCACAACACAACAAGAGGTGTTCTTTGTGTCTCCACTTGGCTTGCACTACTTACGATAAAGATCTTGTACAATCGAATCCATCTATGAAGTTGAATTATAGAAAGACCACCGTCAATTCGAGCACAGAATTATCGATCCAACGACGAAATCATGCACCAGATTCTAAAACAGGAATATAAAATAGACCTTTTTATAGGATAAGGTTAGTCCGTCTAAACTATATTATTAGGGAAGAAAATGCGAAAAAGGAGTAGCTAAAGGTATGAACTGATGAGAGATTGCTGAACGTAGCATATCGCTAGCATCTACGTTTCGACAAGATGATTCGATGAGATGTCACTAAAAGTGAAACAACTGCAGAATGATGTCGATGAAACTTTAGAACACATTTCAGTGTTACAATGTTGTAACATGCCAGAGCTAGGTACTTCTGTTGTTCAGAGACTGGTGCACTCCAACACACAATGGCAGCATGTGGAATGTCTCAGTATGCTTATACGCTTCCATTTCCTATGAAGCTACCAGCCAGACAGTATAAAGATCGAAACACTTAACGACGCCGTCGTTTCAATTAACGAAGGCATGCTTTCCGCAGAGGGTCCAAAGAAAAAAAGGGAGACATGAAGGGAATATAAGGTTATAGAAAATAAAGATCATAATGCTGAAAGAAATGTCATTACGTTGCTGCGGTTGCTGCTGGAATCGTTAACCGAAAGCCATTTCCACTAACCCAGATGACATTCCAAAACAGGGCGAAGGCATTCGTTGGCGAAAGAACCGCAGCTCCTCACAGAAAATACTTCGAGCTGTTTCTCTTGCTGAAGATGTAGAGGAAAAACTTCAAAAACTCTTACTCGCATTGCTGTTAACTGTCCTTTCTTTAACCATTCTTTACGAATTCAGGAACATCAAGGGTAAACGGTGCCGCTGATTTTATCGATTTTCTTTCTTTCCAGCGTAATACGGGAAACAGGGAACTCGGAGAAATTGCAACATTCAGCGAAGAAGTGCAACAATGTGCGGCACGACCGCAACAAATTGAATCGCCGAGAAGTCGCCGAGAAGTCGGCGACAAGTTTCCCTGAGGCCACCGGAACGAGGAAACAAGTCGTAAGTATTCGGCCCTCCTCCTAATTCTTGGTTGTGCTCAGCTGGTCCCGACCTTTTTATTATGCCCTAACGGGTGACCTCTTCTTGATAGCTTGCCTACATTGAGGTGACATTGAGCGGTTGTAAAACTCTTGAAGATCTTGAATAATACCTTGCCTCTATATGATGATTGTTTGCTGGGGTGTTTTGTCCCAGAAACACGATATGATTATGGCAGACGCCTTGGTGCAGGGTTCCGGAGTTTTCGAGCCCTTGGGTTCTTTAACGTGCACTACATCGCACAGTATATGGGCCTCAACATTTCGCCTCCATCAAAATGCAGCCGCCGCAGCAGGCGTTCAATTTCGCGACCTTCGGATTAGCATCTGAGTGTGCTGTAGCTACTAGACCACAGTTTTGGGGCAAATAGCATACCTGGTTGCTACCGCGGTACCTGATTATCGTCTACGAATTAGAACCGAAAAAATTGACAAAAAGAGAATTTGATGATGATGTTCACGTTGTCAATTGCAGTTTTTAATTTCAGCTTAACCATTAAATTCTTTCATATGTGAATCTAGAGAAGGCAGGTTCAATTGGCTGTTTGCATAAGCGCATGCGAATTTAAATTGCCTTCTTTCTTATGGCACTGATTCCTTTTCTTTCAGTAGCGTTGATAGAACAAATATGGTTTTCCTTTCTTCCTGAATACTCTTTTTACTGGTAGGGGGTTTTTCTGGACAGTATAAAAAATGCTGATTTCGGCGCATCTTTGGTGCAAAGAAAGTAATGATCCCAGATGGTACCGACAGTATTAATAAGTAACTAAATATTGCTGGATTTTTACAAAGGCAGGGGAATGTACGCAGCTACACGAACGTGGCAGTGTGTGTAATACGACAAAGAGGTCGTAATATCGCGTTACTGAACTTCAACCGCGCGCACACACACACACACGCACGCACGCACGCACGCACACACACGCACACACACACACCCACACACCACACACACACACACACACACACACACACACCACACACACACACACACCATGAGCTCTGCACCAGGCCACCGTTAGAAGCAATAGAAATTTTCAGTGTGCGTCGCTTACAAAAAAAAGAGGTCAAGAAGACACGCGTATGCGGCGTTGTTTTGTGCTGTCTATTGTGTCTCTATATTTACCCCATTCCTTTGCTCAAACTGTTTCCCGACTGTACATCGTAGTGTACAGGGCATGCGCTTTTTGAGTACCCCCTTGTGCGGTCCCAACAACGAGGAGCACTAGACAGTGTGTAATGTACCTCTCACTTCATGGTTCTTAAACGCTCACTTGCTTGACTCAACTTTTATTTCCTCGCACAGCCCAATCAGGTGAGAAATATGGAATGTCGCTGTCAAACCAGCAGAAAAGTTTTCCACGGAAGCCTTCATTCGTGTAGATTGGACTGGTTAGGGACCTAAATCCAACTCTTAGAAGCTGTAACTTGAATGTTCTTAATGTCTGTGTTGGTTTTTTCCATCGCACCTGGGGATCCGGGAGCGTTGCCTTGGCATTGAATCGTCAAATAGCGTTGCATTTTTTCTCTTTTGGACAACAGTACGCTAAGGAGAAAATGTAAAGCAACTGATAAGTAAGTTCGGTACGATTATACGTACGTTTGGGTTCAATAAGTTGTGCTTTAGCTATTTTTTTCGAAAGCTTCATGGCAGTATTCGGGAAGTTTACACCTTTGTAGCGAGATTTCATTTTTCATCAAGCAATGCGGTGGCAAGAAGTGGTGATATAAAAAGCTCTAGAATCAAAGTACTTTGACACGTACACCATTACCCAAATGCTCGCAATATAGCGTTGAGAATAAAATCTCTCCAAAGTGTTTTGACGTCACCGCGGAGAGCTGTCTGAAGAATGGATCAAAAATG
>JABSTT010003621.1:0-26860 GCA_013339685.2 Hyalomma asiaticum | reverse complement strand
GTACTTTACTGTCCTTATTTAAAAAATACACTCGATTACTAAAAACCACAAAGCTCGATGTTATTTTACGCGATTAATCTTAAGATAAAAACGAGAAGTAATGTACGTATAAGAGATGTGCAGCAACGTCGGCGTCGTCTGCTCCTGCGTCGTCTGCTCCTCCGTCGTGTCCCACACTCGCTCCGCCCAGCCACGCGACAAGATATATTTCGCTTTGATAATCTGTATTCTCTTTTTTCTTTTTATTCTCCTTATAATATACTTTCAAGTATTCCATAGTCGGATACAACTCAAGTCTGCAGTGAAGCCCCTCCCACGCCCTTATAACCATCAGCCACTGTAGCTACGCGAAGCTTCAAATAGTTCCTTCCTTCAACTTTGCATGTTACCAAAATAAAGCGAGGGTCGCAATAATAATGGACGGATGCATAAATTGTTATCCCTTGATTCGTTTAGCAGAATGAAACATGGAAAGGATAATCTTTTATTGAGATGAAATCAAGCGCTTGGAAAGCAAAATCCCGGGGCGTCACAAGCTCCGCCACCCGAGTTTTTCAACTCAGTTCAGCGAAGTTTAACCCGTAAAACGGGCTCGGAAGCGTTACAAATTGTACCGCGGCTTTTTGGAGATGGACACGCTGAGGCTCCACACATATTTGCTCCAAAGAGGTCTAAAGAAAAAAAAAAACATGCTGGAGTCAGTAGCGCACCCAGGATAGGGTGGCTACCCAGGATCTCTGCCAGGGGGGGGGGGGGGTTAAATTTTTACGAAGGGCCGGGATTGCGATTACACAGTTGTTGCGTGTAAAAAAAAGTAAATAAAATGCCAAATAATAGTAACATCAATAATGATGATTATTTTTATTAATTTTTCGGCGTTTTGCAGAGACATTAGCTCCACATTTTTCTAGGACATAGGAGCAGTTACGGAGTGGGATGGGGGTCAGGTCGGCCTCAGGGGGGGGTTACAACACACCCGAACCCCCCCCCCCCCCCCCCCCGTCGGTGCGCCACTGGCTGGAGTGGCTACGACCGCTGAACTAGAGTGTACTAGACACTCTAGCTGAACCTTACTGCGACGGGTGAAGCCGGCGTTTGCCTATCGCTCCGCCCTAAAAGCTTGCCCAAAAACCAGTATCATTTCAAGCGTTCTTGATCTGCTAAAGTAAACTGTAGACTAATTGTAATGTAAAAGCGCGTTGTTTTGGATCAATAAAGTACCATTGACCGAGTATCAATGTCACGATATTGCGCACAAATTTTCGCGGTGGCCAAGTTAGAGTGTACTAGAATATTTTGAGTGGCGCGACCGCCGGCCGGAGAGGGGCCCTCTCCGCATGGAACGCAGCGGCGGCGCTGCAGTCGTCAGACCTTGGTTGCTCCGGCCGGCCGGCACGGCCGGCCCGCCTCGCGGGCGTCTGCTTGCCGGCGCGCTCACAAAAATGTTCGCAAAAGTGGCGCGAGTTTATATGAAAGGAACGTAAAAACGGACCGTTTCATCACACCTGAACTGCATTACCACCCTGATGGCAGTTAATTTGCGCCGGGAGAGCGCCTGGCAGGTGTAGATAGGTTTATATTGGTTTTATAATGAAGCGCGCGAATGGACCACTTGAGCAGCGATGCGCCACATGCAGCTTCATCAACTTTTAACTAGGCGATCGATGTCTTTTCATATTGCTTGCCTGCTTACTTCCAAGGTTTCTGCTCAAAACGAAATGTTATTACCTATGAACACGGCGAGCGTGCGAGCATTGCAATCATCAAATATAGTTTTAAATCAGCCCGCAGTTCTACTGCACGCTATATCGGTGCTCATTTTTGGTATGGCATTTTTACTCAAACACAAAGAAGGTTCTACCTATCGCCTACTTGTGAAAAGTGAGATATTTTTTTGCTGCGTGTCCACATCACCCTTTCTGTGTGACGTACCTGATATAAACATGCTGTACCAGGCATAATTATTCACACTGTTACTTCCGTTTCCTATAAATATAGGTAAACTGAAGAAACCATATACTCACTCCTATAGCTCAGAAATCTTAGAATGTTGAGTAATGAAAAGGGTGTAATGTGACAATGTTACGTTTAGGTACTAACGTTCAAGTGTGGTGAAGAAACTTTAAGGATCAATTAAGGTATTCTATGAAAAATTAGGTCCGTGCTGTGCGAAGTCGTGAGAGATAAACTATTCCATTCAGAGATGATGCGAGGGAAAAATAGATATTCCGAAGAACTTGTTTTGGTACTGAAAGGGATTAAAGATTTAGTATGGTGATGTCTCCTCAGCTGCGACCGCAATGGTAAAGCATACAGCTCAGGGAAATTAGACATTTTAATTAGTCTGGATCTTCTGGCACAATCAAAATCTTCATACATTGTGCTCTATAATTAGGTCTCAAAGGTCAGTTCCGCTACTACTTAGAACATAAGTAGCGAACGGCGTTGCGCTTTAAATCTTTTCCAGTCTTTGTACTACGATTTATGCAGGAGTCCCAAACTGCGCATGCATGTCCAGGTCCTGGTCTGAAAAACGATATGTACTGACAAATTAGGTTTTGCAAATGTTTCTTTTAGTTATTATCTAATGGAACCAAAATTACGGACTGGTGACGCTCTGGTGAGAATAGTGTGACCTTTCCAAATGAGAGAGTGAGTAATGCGACGCCTAAGTACTTGAATTCAGATATACCAGGGAGCGATTCCGATTGAAAACCGTAAGTAAAGAAGAGCTTGTATCGTGTTCTTTTTTTTTTGTTCTTATAAACACTGGTTTATCTCCATTCAGCTACATGCTGTAATGAGAGCACCAGGGAGAAATGTGTCCGTTCCTCATAGTTGTTGATTTCGTTAAGATGGACGCAATAGTCTGCTAATAATTCGATCTCAAATGGTGCCCTAATAAGTTATAACTTCCATCAATATGTCGTTAATATGTACTAAAAATAACAGCGGATTCCGAACGCTAGTCCAAAGTACTCAGAAGTAACGAGTAGCTCACGAGAACAATCACTGTAATGCTGTCAATGCGAACGCATCTACATACGTAAAAGCTCATCTATTAAGAAGAAAATAGGCAGACGGGTTGAGACCCTATGAATTAGTATTATACATGTTGAACCAGTTCAGTAGCGCAACCAGGATCTCTGCCAGGGGGGGGGGGGGGGGTTCAATCTTTCACGAAGGGCCGGGCATGCGATTACACAGTTGTTGCGTGTGTAAAAAAAGTAAATAAAATGCCAAAAAATAATAACATCAATGATGATGATTATTTTATTATTTTTTTGGCGTTTTGCTGAGAGATTAGCGCCACATTCTTCTAGGACACAGGAGCAGTTACGGAGTGGGAGGGGGTTAGGTCGGCCTCAGGGGGGGGGGGGGGGTTACAACCCCCATAACCCTTCTCCCCGTCGGTGCGCCACTGAACCAGTTAAACTGCTCTCTTAAAATATAAAAAATGACGTCGACTTCGCCTGACATAACGAGAGCAATTACGGCAGCAAAACTATACAAAAACAGAAATTACAGAGGTATTTAAGTTGGGTCATTTTCAAGAAATCTTTACGAAAGATATGGCTGCGATATGAACATAACTATCGGTAACGAACTAGCTAAATAATTGTGAGACGTATTCAATAATTTTACAGGATGAGAATAAGGATGTTGGTAATTCCGGGCAGTAACTTGTAAAAGTTCAGTATTTCACTTTAGCCAAACGGGACCCTGTACTCAGCATAAAACAGACCTAGAAGGTCTTGCCGTTTTCGACATTGGCCTGCTAGAGCAGATTTAAACTAATGTTGCTCATTTCGAGCTCTCTTCCCGTACTTTCCACATCTTTATGAATAACATCGGGAATGACGGACATCCGTGCCTCCACTCTTACGACGTTTTCCTTGTTTTTTTTTCTTATTCTTCTTCATATTTTGTACAGGCTGCGTTTTTGCGATGTTATCCCCATCCTAAAATGTGTGCCGTCGTCACCTATGCCAGATTTTTGCAATATATCCCACAAAGTCATTCACTGCCTGACGTTTTCCTGCACGCCAATAATGTATAAGGAAGTTCTGATTAAAAACTGCTTTATTTTCAATAAAATTAACGCATCCATCGCGCCCCGCGAGAAGGGATCGTGGAACGAAGCTGCGAGCGCATCAGATGCTTGCAAGGCGCACCGAACGGATCTTTATTTTATTTTATTAGATGTATCTGTGAAAACGCCGGCCAGCGTGACTGTGCTGCCGTACCTATGTTTATACGATATTTATTGCAATGTGCACGGCACAGCACGCACGCACACGCGAAAAAAAAAAGAATTAGAATGAGCACCACAGCTCGGGCCACGCTGGCCGTGCCCGCCGCGCGCCGGCTGCCCCAATGGTTAGGCACGCCAGCGCCACCGCTGCTTTCCATGCGAGAGGGGACACCGGTTTGCACGGCGCGCCCGCTCCGGTCGCGCCACTCAAAATATTCTAGTACACCACGCGAATTTGGGCAACAGCGGGGGAGGATGGGTTGAGCGAGACCGTATGACTAGGTACAATGATATTACGAAAATGTATTCTAACTCGAGAAGAACGCTTCCACCACCGCACACCAAGCTTAACAGGGCACAGGCAGTTGCTTGGCGCCAGCTCCAAACAAATTCTTACCCAAACCCAGTCCAATTAAACAGAATCTTTCCAGGGGTATATACCACAAATATGTGCGAGATCTGCAGATCGGCTCCGGCCACGCTAAATCACATGTTATGGGAGGTTATAGGCGATAAGACAGCCGCTAGAACCGAGACTCTTCCGTCTAGGTGGACCGCCGCTCTGCGCAGCTCCACCCTTGACGACCAGCTTTGGGCCGTCCAGCAGGCCCGCGAGGCAGCGCTGAGGCAAAACCTCACCGTCCCCTCGGGGGAGATTTAGGCCCGATCGTTTTAAACCCTGCCGGACCAAATAAAAGTTGTTCACCACCACCACTCTAGCCAAGTTTCACCCCAGCACCCGTAGCACAATAGAGGCACATCAAGCAGGGTCAGTCAAGCAAAGCTGACTGTTTTAAAAAACCCTTTTTATTTTGTGCTATTTGGATGCTGTTACGCTCACAGAGTGCACTTATGTTCACGCTCTGCTACATACACGAGAAACACAAGTGTGCTTTGTAAATGTGCATTCCCCTAGCGGATGTGGCCGCAAACTGCCCAAGGGCGAGAATAACGAGGTTTTTTTTTTTTTTTGAAATATGATTTGTCTTAATGCATAGCAGTATTTATAATAACGAAAACAATGTTCTAAAAATACTACGGGCGCCGCGTTGTGCATTAGCGCATTTGTTTACAAGCCACTGCTACCGAGGCTACACACTCCGTCGCCGCGAAGTGAGTTCGGCTATAGTGCCTAGAAAAAGAAGTATAGTTCGGCGAACGAACTCGCCTGCAAGTGCGCTTCGCGGAGAGTGTCAATAAACGTTCCCGTGAGAAAGCGTGCGAATCACACTAGCGGCGAAGTGCACTCTCCGAGTAAGATGCCCTGAGTAAGATGGCGGCCGCCGGCTTCACCTTTGTACACCATACTCGCGCTGCGCATTATAGGTCTATTCGATTCAGCCAAGGTTCCCTGCACCTTCTGCACCTTTTCGCTATAGTGCCTAGAATATACTGGCTAGGGGCGCAATCTTGTACGCGTTCCACGAAGGGACGGAGGCGGTTCGTCCCAAGGAGGTTCCATTAAACTTCCGGAGTGGAAGTCCCTGCAGCTGCCTACGGGGCCAAGTGAAGCCGGCGGCGGCCATGTTACTAGAGCAAAAAGTACGCGGGCGCGCCATAGACGGCAATGTATTACTATAGGCGCTCGACTTGTTTTGCAACCTCACGATAAAACATTGAGACAGAAACGAACTTTATGCTTATGCCAATTACCAACGGTGTTTTCTAGTTGAGAAAAAAATTTTCCCGCGTCCGTACTCAGCTGCAGGCGTCGAGGAAAACAAAAGAACACCGCTGGCTGAGAGGTTCTATGCAAATCGTACTTGCCGGCTTACTCTGTCTGTTAGTAGAAACTAGGTTTTTGTGATGTGGTGATGCGATATAGCGCAAATATGCGGCATTGTGCGACTGCCAGCTGACGTGAAATGCATTCGTGCCCTTTATTTAAGCATGTATCCAACGTACATTTTTCCAAATGGTTCGTTGCTCTTAGCGTTTGCGAAGTCTTCTCAGATCCGCGTCTGTCAAGACCCGATGGGTGCGTTCGGAAAACTTTCTCATTTAGTTCTGACTGTAAACGTACATAGGAGATTTCTTACACGGGATACGCGCCGAAAAGCATGCACTTGAAGACAGAGGTTGGGTTGTTCGGTATCACTAGAGCAGAGGTGATCGAGCGGCTGTTTTAAGCTTTCCATCCACCCCTCCGAGCACCACATGTTCTCAGTCAGAAGGCTACGCACAGTATTTTTTTTTCCTTCATTTTCGAAACCAGTAGCACGGAGAAACACGCCATACGTACGTGCTCGCTGCATTTGCGCATTCGTCAACGTACGCGTAACAAATCTGCGTCTATGCTCCGGAAAGATGACCTTCCTCTAAAGTTCGCATACAAACACTGCAGTGACTATCCAATATGTGCATCAGACGTGTATTTTTAGCAGAACACGAGCCCGTAGCAAATCCTGTATGCACGCATCTGAAAACGAAGCACTAGCAAGTATTTAAAGCTTACAGTTATCTTTCATACAGGCGTAGGGAGGTAATATATGGATGCGAATGTTTAAAATTGCCCTCTATTTAGCAAAATGCACTGAAAACGGGCAGCCGTACGTGAAGAAAGTGAGAAAAACCTACACGTGAAATGTCCTTTCCAGGCTTCTTCTCAACGCGATTTGTGCAGCCGAAAGTGACGCGCGAAGTGACCGTTGCCTTCTCAGATACTTAGATGCTTAGGAAAAACAGGACACAGTGTTTAAACAACACGAAGCAGCGTCGCGTTGTCTACGCGCTCCGCCGTCTGCGTGGTCGTCTGCTACTGTTTCCTTGAGCAATATGGCGGCGACGGCTTCACTTTCGGTACAGTGCACTAGAATATGGGTAGTGGGTTCAGGAGAGGGCATGCTCCACGCGCCGGCGTGAGGCGGAGAGTGTTGACGGGTCGCGTATGTATGCGGCGGCGCTGCGGTAGCGTGGGCTGTACGCTCGGCGGCTGCGCTCAGCAATATCCCAAGCCACGGCCGCTCTTTCATCCAGCGGCCGTGCCCAAGCACTCCCGCCTGCTGCAGTAGCAGCGACTTGCGTTTGCTTTTTTTTTACTGTCCTGTTTGCGTCGCTGTGTCGTGTGCTGCTGTTCTCCACTACCTCGAGCGCACAATGAAGTAACTCGCGTTTCCTTCACTGTTCTGCAGCTACAGCACAGTCGATGTGATGCTGTTGCTCAAAGCTCAGACTCCTTGTTTAGGATGCAGCGAGAACCCCGAAGTGCTTAACCCTGATGCTTACATCCAGCATCGCTAAGTTTGGTGCCGCCAGAAGGCTTCACTTTCTTGTAAAAGGCCTTAATGTGTCACCGAAAGCACCAAAGCGAAAAAAAAAAGCGTGCACGCGGAGTTGAGTGCGTGCTCGTACTTGTTTCTTCGGCCTATGTTCTCTGAAAGAACACCACGGAGTCGTGTCCCAACAACCATGCACAAAGAATTTAATATATCTGACCGCTGGAGCGAAATAGTCTCACATACCTTGTGGGCAGTGACGTGTACTTTCAACCAGTATTTTTTTATCAGTAAGTATCAATGAGATATTCTTTACCTACTCAAAATTTTAAATATCGCTTTAATCCCTTATATTTCAGTTAGAAAGTTACAGCGCGCTTCAGATAAACCGGGAATGATTCCCTTCATGCTGAACTTTGTCACATTTGTTGTTTTTTTTTTACCAGTAAAGACAAGAAGCCTTGAAGTATACGTGGAATGCGAAATAAATGCGCGCTGCAAGCGATATTTGACAGTTACATAGCTACATGATGCATCTCGAAACACGCTTACGCTTATCTCGCTGCCATTTAAGTCGTGACACTTTTCGAACCTCCTTGCATGTACGCATGCGACGACAAACGAAGACATGTACGCATGCGACGACAGACGCGTGCAGCCGTGCATTTGCCAAATAATCACTCGGGACGCTTGAGCAAGCGGTGCGCAAGCACGCGTCTATTTCATTATAACACGTATTTCGCGATTTTTGTTTTCTTTTAGAAATGCTTGATATCCGGGTTATCTGAGGCGGACTACTACTTTGCACGGACTTGTTAGCGATGAAAGCAATATTTATGAAGTCGACTAATTACAAGGAATATTAATTGACACTTAGTCATAAAATGTAGCCGTTGTAAGTACACACGTACGACTACTGCAAGTATGAATTTAGCTGAGAAATTTTTTCTAGAACTTCTGCCTTTCTTAGAAATTTAGTGCATGATGGGACGCCCTATTAATTATGCACTTTCGGGAACACAATACACCTGCACGGCTGTAAATAAAGAATGGGTATGTCATGAAAACATGTCTTTCTTGTACTTCCCTCTTATAGAACACGCAAGTGGCTATTTGTTACTCACCAACACTTCGGTTTCTTCGGAGGGTAGGAAGTTATATGTTAAAGCCGCTCAGCAGCTCTCTGCTGCCGAGGAACCTCGCTATTAATCAATGACAGCACCGGACTTTGGAATTAGCTAGAAGGTCGCACCACCAGGTCTGTCCTTTGCGAACCCGGAAACATCATCGGATGCATCGAATGATAAAAATGGTCTATCCGGAAAAAGCTACGAGTTAGGTCTGCCAACCTAACACCTATTTTTGGCGGACTTCTGCAAATCGTGGCCGAAAATTTGTGCAAAGTTACATAAAATCTGGGAATAATCGTACACATCATTGATGGTTAGAAATTTTCACTTTTTCAACACCGACTTCTCGCGTACGGAATGATGCAAGGACGAAACTTATTGGTAGGGATGCAGCGGTTTCTCCTTTGTATGCCCAGTAATAATTTTCATGTGCTGACCCGACAAGACCGCGCCGAGTTCCCAAAATCAGCTCTCAATCTGTTGACAAACCGTTTATCATAGGAATGTTCTCTATGTAGGTAGATCGTCGTTAGAGACAGCGCACACTTAAAGACACTGAGCGCCTCTGAGCAAATCCGGTCCCATCGAGCCAAGCTGTACGGTTTTACAAGCCACTATCTCATTTACGTATGCCATTTAGCCCGGAGATCCTTGCGGACAGCAGTAACTATTTCACGGGACAGGCACTGAAATGCGGAGCAACAATTCCATGCTGCGACGTAACGCGCAGCGCGAGTATGGTGCGCGAGCCTGCTCGAGCTTCGTACTGCATACAGCCCATGCTCTACTGGCGCCATCTCGTGCCGTCAACGTGAGAAGCGTCACTCCCGGACGCTCTCTGATCCCACTACCCGTATATTCTAGTACACTGTACTTTCGGCGGCACGCTTCCACTCCAGAAAAGTAATGTATAACCTCCTTGGTTCGTCCTTGACGTCACAAACTGGATGGTCCGGAGAACGAGAGGGAGCAAACAGCCAATGAGCGAACGGTAGACACCCCGGAAACTTACGCCACACTTTTGTCGTCTGCTAAGGGACCGTATAATAGATTGAGAATCGTTTTGTCCAGTTAGAGAAATATATAATTATTATAATTGAGTAAGTGAGGTTGTACGCACTGTTTTTCAAAGCTTCGATTTGAAGTGAATGGCTACTTTAACAATTTATTACAAGCGTTGTCTTGATAAGCCGCCAGATGACGTCGCATTTCCGTGAGATTGGGGTGGTGGCGCTAGCGATGACCCTGTTTCAAACTACGTTTGTAGGGCATTTATCTGCTTGTAAAGAAGCCGCCGGCGCAGTTTTTTGAACTAACGGCGGGCAACGGTTTTCGACCATGGAAGAACCGTCGCCTGCTGTGGGGGGCCCTCCCGTTCCAGAGAACCAGAGAGAGATGCTGCTCGCCTTTCTAGAGCAGTATCCCTCTCTGGCTCAGAGGTCGTTTACCGCGGCCCCCTACTTCACGGCAGCCGACAGGAGACGTTTGTGGAGAGAAATAGCGGAAGCGCTCAACGCAGAGGGCCCAACACAGAAAACGTCAGAGCAGTGGCAGGTGTGGTGGCGCAAGCAAGTTTTCGCGGCGCGGCACCACTCCAGAGCCGTGCAGGAGGCGCATAGGTGAGTGTGGTGGTGTCTGGAAATTTTGTCCTGCTAACCGCAGCCACTTTTGCAGGAGTACGGGGAGTGGGCGGCTCCCGGGTTACCGGGGCCGTATTTTGCAAGTGTGCGGCCTCTCTAGGTTCACGGGCAGCCGCCGCCTCGACTACCAAACCGTAAGGTTATATATATATATATATATATATATATATATATATATATATATCTTTATATATATAGTTGCTTCGTAAATGGTGCAAATATTTATCGTCGGAACGCCTAGCGAAATGCGATGTGGCTGACGACCACAAACACAGCAGTTGTGCAGAGATGCTATCGAGTTTCAGTGCGCTAAGAAAAGCATTTAGCTCATATATGATTAAGAAATACCCGCAGCACGGTAATTCCCGCTTATTAATGTGCCCTCACGCACTTTAATTAGCGGGATCACCTACTTCTTGATCAGTGCTGGCTATTGTCTGCGAGTGTGTAGTAGCATTGCGTGTTGCATAGCCCCCGTAAGAGCTCACCGTGCGGCAAACAGAAGGATTGGTGTGCTTTACTTACCAGCCTGCTAGCACCACCCTGCCTGGACCCAGCTCCGAGCCTGGACCCAGCTCCGAGCCTGGACCCAGCTCCGAGCCTGGACCCAACATCGAGGCTGGATCCAGCAGCTCATCTCGTAAGCATCACCATTCCTGTCGTGCTGTATTTCATAACGTGTGTATGTGCGGCTCACAAAATTTATGTCGCCCTTCTGGCAGCTGTACCCGAGCAGCAGCTGTCCGATGTGGCAGCCGCAGTGGAGGTGGCCACTATGCCTGGTAAGTAATAATCAAGATCCCCATTCAGCGTTTATTTTTCATTTCATTTATATCTTCACTTTTGGAAAATGCATAACTTCATAAAACATTGCATATTTCTAGCGCCGCGGCCCCCACAACAACCGGTTCGGCGGCCACGTCCACCTCGGCCACGTCGGGCAGATGTGCTTGGAGAGATGGCACACCAGTGCTCGAGGACCCTGGACCAGGGCATCAACATGCTCGCGGTTGGTGGACCATTGCACATCAGGAAGTTTAGGGCATAAAGAGTAATGCTTGTGCACCACATCTAAAAATGAATCAGGTGCGCAGAAAATATAAAATGTTGTGGTCTCATGTATGTGCATAATATAACAGAACTGTGAAATGTTTGATAGGAATAGTATTACAACTTCCATTACCACAATGCACAAATGCATCAAATACTTACTTTACATTGCCAATAGCTCCTACGTTGCAATACATCAAAAAAGTTTTTACTAGTGAGTTTTAGTATATCGGAAAGCAGCAAACGCAAAGATTTAGCGTAAGGTTAACGTTACCGTGGAACACACCGCGCATGCGCAGAACGTTAACGTATACGATACCCTTACGAGCCTACGCTATTTTCGGAAGATATCGTTCAACGCTAACGCTCGCAAAGGGACCCGTACGGCTGGCAAGATGGCGGCGTCAGTCGAAGTGAGACCACTCGCTTCAGATCTGTCGGGACATCGGCCTGCATTGTTAAGCTCATTCATTACCCACTCATGTTCTTATTTGCCTTAGGTTTGGCTAATTAAGCATCGCCAGCCGTGTATTGGTGACAATGTGTCGCCGTTTTCAAGACACGCTCTCAGTAAGCGGCACACAAGGCTTAAAATGTGAGTACACTCGCTTTCACGGCCTTCGAGACTGCGCGTGCCGGCGCTCGAAATCTCAGAGGCCATGTCACTTTGCTCACGTTTACGGTAGTCTCGTCGAGATGGCGGCACTGCCACCGGGGCTTTTTTTCTTTTTGTACATCGGCTGTGCGCTGTGCTACAACCAATTAAATAAAGCCGAGATGAGTAGTGTGGTGCATTACTGTATGTATAATGCTTGAAATGACAGTATTGTTTAGCGAAGTATTCCTTCAGTCACAAAGGCGACTTGGATAAGCCAGCCTTCGCAGGCACATGCACAGATGCGCACCCCCTGGGCACTGGAGAAATGTTGCAGAAGCTCCGGGGCACTGATGACAAGTGAAAAATCCGCCTTCTCAAAGCGGAAATGTCCGTGAAATTTCTCGTATACGGCATAGCCTCGACGACATGGACTGCCTGCGTAGCTTCTCTGGTTTCCAATGTATAAATTAAGCGCTCCTATGTCATCGCAACTTCGAAATGACAGGCAGTATACGGGTCAGAAAGGAGACTCGATGGCGGCATTTTGAGACGAAGCGATGTTTTTCGGGTCTGCCGACACAGCACTCACAACACACTTACACGATACTGGTTGAATGTCTTTGTGGCGCACTTAGGGATTTAATAAGAGTTGTTTTAAGGTGTAGTTGTCGTCGTATATGCCTTTGCGTTAGCGTTAACGTTTTGCTCTCTTCCGCTATACTAAAAGTCTAGTTTGTGCCGTTAAGTGCACCCAGCTTTACCGTAACGTTAACCTTAACGCTAAATCTTTACGTTTGCTGCTTTCCGATATACTAAAACTCACTACTGTGTATAGGTGTGTCATTTTTGTTGTACTAGTTGTATGTAGTGAAATAGTTATCTTTCAGTGGCTTTCTATGTTGCTCCAGCAAAGTAAACGTCTATTCAGGTGGTTAAAGGGAAACTCCGGCGGTTTCTTCATGATCTGTTGGCGTTTTCCAATAGTACTGACAATCCTGTGGCAGCCAGGGTTGTTCAGTTCGCTCGCAAAAGCATAAAAAAATTTTAAATAACCGACCAAACTGTGCGTTCAAACCAAAACCTAAACGGGTAGACACCTTGAGCAGTGCATGAAATGACGGCACAGCCTCCCCGCCATCAGAAATATGTACCTGGTTTGTCTAGAATAACACTGCTGAGGTCGTCCGATGTTACGACAGCTTTTCTGAACATTACAGCGATGATTGCACGCTGAAGTATCGGTGGTTTGCTTTGTATGGCCTGCCTTCTTGAATACGCACCGCTGAAGGTAATGAAGTCAAAAAGACGGGGTGGCCCGAATGGGACTGTGCTGAACATTTTGTAAATTTCTTTTCTGCGTAACTAACTTACTTGCAACCACCTGGCTTGCCATATATTATTACATTGCCGGGGAGACTATATTGAAAATTTCATTCACTTCAGCGGACAGTGCAAAATCGTCGGAGTTGCCCTTTAAGGCCTCGTTTGCCTTACCTCGCAGACAAACCTCGCATTTGTCTTTTCCAAAAGAAACAAACACAAAACAGAAGTGATAGAGGGTTACGGCACTGAGGTTCGCAAACGAACTCCGGCCGTGCAGACATATGGTTAGCCCTGAAAAGGGCTGTTTGGTCGGAGATCTAAGATGCGTTTGAGGTGATGACTGACGAGGAATTCCAGTAAGACTTTGGTCTGTCCAAATGAGCAATGCATTGCTTGTGCAGCGCACTTGACGTCACTACTGGACGCAGCCAAGGCAATGACGTATTCGCCTAAGAGGAAATTGTTGTGTGCGCCGAACTTCTCGGAAGCGGGATCTTCCAGTTGAGTGGTGGCAGCAAAGAATGATATCCTTGCTTTCAGGAGATCCGTGGCGTGCGGACAGCGTTAGAGCGGATGGCCGCAGCATCAGAACAGGGTGTGCGGCAGCTGGAGGCCATCAGGGCGGAGACGGCAGCGATCACTGCAGCTCTACAGAGACAGGGGGGGGGGGGCGGGCAACAGTAAATTTTTAAATGTTTTACTTCTTCATCACGCTTTGCAATAGTAATTGTTTTATGATGTTTATATTTCATTTTTTGTAATATATATCTTAATTTATTTACCTACAGTTCTATATTGTTAAATGTATACTTAAATCAAACACCTGCAAGGCCAGCGTGCGTTAATAGTAATTGTTGTTTGTTATATGTGTTTCATATTTTGTATTATATTTATTTATTCTGTTATGTTCCACCTATTTATTTTTACATTTTTTATTATACAGCTGCAAGTTCAGCATGTTTTAACAGTAATTGTTTTCCTTTATATTTATGTTTCATTCACTGTGAGGACCTTTTTCCTATGTTCAATTATCTTTTTTAAGCACTAGTCATTTTTGTACTTACAAGTGGGACAGGTCTTACGGGTATTTTGTGTTTTTATGTGTCTTCTGCTGGAAGCTCAGCATGTGTCACCATGGCTCGATTTGTGGGGTTTGACATCCCAAAACCATACTATGATTATGAGAGATGCTGCATTGGAGGGTTGCGGAAATTTCCACCAGGTGGGGTTTATTGTGCACTGACATTGCACACACGCGGACCCTAACATTTGGCCTCAATCGAAATGCAGGCGCGTACCATAGCCACTAGACCACCGTGGCGTGGGTGTCACCATGCCTGCTGTGTTTCTTTTATATACAATGTTTATTCTTGCACTGTTGCAAGTACAGCATGTTGATGCTGCATACATTTGTCATTCAGAAATCGAAACCCAATGCGAAGCGTTGCTCTCTGTTTTTGTACTGTGATACTGTGATCACTGCGAAGCGTTGTAAATGTTTTTGTACTGTGATACTTACAATTGTTACTCCCAGCACCGCGTGCTGGGCCTTTGTAATGCTTACGGAGTGCTACTGCCTGTTTGATGCACATACTTGCAATGCAGTCATATTCAAGCATTTGCTGCTTAGTGCATATTTTGTGCTGTGATACTCAAAAATCAAGCTGGGCTTTATGAAAGCACTACAGTTTCATATAGTGGTCATTTTTTTAAGCATTGCACCTGGATGCGCTTTGTGCTGCCCAGCTAGCACACAAAGGATTTAAGACGTCTTCGAGACGGATATCCGAGACGTTAACGACGTCTCAGAGACGGCACGCGTAAGAAGTTTTGGTCTAGAAGACGTCGTATATCTCGTCTAATGTCCGTCTTGTTGCCCATAAACGAGACGTTTCCTGAACGTCTTTGAAACGTCTTCAAAAAGCTGGTCTTTTCGACGGCTTGCGGGAGCCTCCAATAATCCCATTTACCGGGATTTCTGAATCCGTTTAAAGACTCACCAAAGACGTCATCAAAAAGCTGGTCTTTTCAACGGCTTGGGGGAGCCTCCAATAATCCCATTTACAGGGATTTCTGAATCCGTTTAAAGACTTACCAAAAACGTCATCAAAAAGCTGTTCCTGAAATGTTAGCCGTAATCTGAAAAAGAAGCAGGAATCGTGCTCGGGAACGGGGCGCGCCCACCAAAATTTTGATCTGGTTACCACCCTCAGAATGTAAGCTAACGCCTGAGGGGTGCAAATAACCACAAAACATTTTTTTGCACCCCTCAGGCATTAACTCCGTGGTTCTGAAGGTGTTAACGGGATCATAATTTTGGGGGGCACCCCCATCCGCGGACGCCGTCCCTGCCTTTGTGGTAGTAGCTGCGACTTGCCATGTTATCAGCAGCACCATAATCTTTTCGATGCTGCAGAGTGGGGGGTAGTGCCAGCAGAATACTTTCGTAGTTACATCCTAGGAAGAAGTCCTGGCATCGCAGTTGCCTGGAATTCTTTTTTTTTTTTTCGTGGTTAAAGGCATCAGCACTGAGTGCAACAGAGCAAAAATAGTGCAGTAAGGTAGGTACACAGTTCGCAACAAGGCTTCATCAGTCTTAGCATTTAAGTCAAAATTGGCTGTCATGAATACAAAAATCAATCTAGCATGTAATTTGTTGAGTATGAAGCAAATCTACCAAAAATAGTAATGACATATCTTTCTACAGTGAAGGATAGACAGTTTCATGGCAAGCGGCCTAGCAAGGAGGCCTCTGTGCCAATGATCACGCAGTCGAAACACTGCTACATCATCATTTTATTGAGAAACTAACTTGTGCAAGTTAAAAAAAGAAGAAAATGAGAAATGCCAGAAAAACAAAACAACAAATATTCAAGAGCAACTGCAGAAGAAATACTTTAAATATATTTGGAACTTATTATACACTAGAGGCTCACAAAAGAGCACTAGTAGTCACACAATAATCAACAGCCAAACGACTATGCGCTTTTCACCATGAGAGCAGCGCATCCGGTTATATGAGCAGAGAAAGAACAATGGATGACTGTGTGACAGCCGCTTTCAATCACGTTATGCAGTATCTTCACCGCATAAAATCAAGGAATATAAACACAAGAACTCAAATATGACTCAGACATGAAAGTGAAAATTTGTCTAGGACATCAGCTGATGTAATGAAGCAAACTTTAAAAGACAACCAAAAATATCAATCAAGTGTCAACGAATATTGACCAAAGTGACCTTCAAAGAAATTAGCGCATGAAATATTAACAAAATCGGTATAATGAGCAACGTCGCAATGCAGTGCACAATCTCTCACAGCGAGCAACGTTACATCGAAGCAACCTCCATTTCATAATGAAGCTACATACGTGCTCGAAGTTGAATACAGTGGAGACAGCATTGAGGCGACGAAAAAGAAAAAACAGAAGCAATATTCTCAATTACATATACAAAATACAGATGTGGCTCTCTACAAAGCACTGTATTACGCACATATATGCAAATCTGACATGAACGGAGATCAAACTGGCAGGCATCAGTTGGAAGCCAAAAAAGAAAAAAAAAGATTTTGGCACCCAGCACATGAAGCTATTCCTAAAAGGGACTTCAAATAACCATCAGGTCTACATGTGCAGGATAAAACTGAGGGTCTTCGAATTTCGCCCAGTTTCACATTTAAGGAAAACACTGTTACCTTATACCTTGTCATTAAACAAAACACTTCGAACAGCCAAGTCCTTTGAGAATGCAACCTCCACCAAACGCGCAAGCAGTTCACGTTCACGCTCATCAAAAACTAGTTGTAGTGTCCAGGCTTAGTGCAGCTGGTGAATACGATGCTACTGGCATCACATGACACGCTGAAACCGCCGTCGCGGAAATGCTTTCAATGTAGAACCTTGGTAGGGCCGTGGTAGAACACAGTTGGTGCCCTATCAGGTTATCCGTACAACCGCCGATTAAACCGCATGTATTCCTGCAAACGAAAAAAAAAAATAAAAATAAAGGGGCCGCTATTTTCTATAAAGCTGTTCTACAACTGTGCTTTGAGGAACGAAATTTGAAATGCATCTCTGTCATAGACTGCGCCCTTTACAGGAAGTGTTCATAATATCCTGCAACTTGCAATAGATAAACACTCGAAATGAATTAATGAACTTTCCTCGAGTGCCTGGCAGTGGCGTAGCCAGAAATTTTTTTCGGGGGGGGCTAGGAGTTTTCGACGGACAGGATGGACGGAGTCGGAGCCTCACTGTGTGTGTGTGTATATATATATATATATATATATATATATATATATATATATATATATATATTTTTTTTTTTTTTTTTTTTCGGAACGAAAATGTGCACGCGGCGCATTTGCGCGGACCGCCGCCCAATAAGTATACATTCGTTCAGCATCTGCGAACTACTTCAGCCTTCAGTTGTCATATCAACTGGGTCCCGAAATAACGATACTCTCGCCCATTCAAAACATTTACAGAATGCAATGTATCGACGAAATCTAGTAGAAAGACATTTATTTCCCCGCCACCGCGAAGATTCGTCACTTGCGCACGCTACTACCTTTGTGATAATTTCAAAATAAAGTATAATTATCGATGTACACATACGCATGAAATGCTGTAAAGAATTCGTGGTAGCAGGCGCAGCCGGGAACAGCGGGCAGCATACCTGAGGTAGGTAAGCTGAAAATGACGCTATAACAAACACATTTTTTGAAACACTTTATAAATTGATCGTGGCGTTGTCCTGATAAACTCCGGAAGACTCTCTCCAACTTAACATGCTAGTAGACATACAGGACGACATTTTGGTATATATTTCGTATTTATGGATTCCTCACCGAAACTTACCTGTTCGCTACATTATACAGGCGCTTCTTTTACCAAATTTTCGATACATTTGCAGGAAGAACAGAGATTCGCCTGCGATTGTGATTATAAGCCGCTCCAGATCTATCTGTCGTGAACATATTACCACTTCTTTTTAAAAAGAATTAAGTCTATTGCGTTACAGAAAAATCCCGTCCTCATTAACATTGTAGGCCTCCCAAAACATGGCTTTGTCTCCACTAAACTCACAAACACCACCATCCTGGCCCTTTCAAGAATAATTACTGACACATTTGTTAAGCTGAAAAACGTGCTAAAATATCTCTTAATATTGAAAAAGCTTTCTATGTGGTTTGTCACTTCACACTTCTAGCCAGATAAATTAAAAATCCCAAGGTGCTATTGGGACTAACGCCAGTTTAATCCTACATTTACTTCGAGGCATGCGGAATGCAAGTTGCGATCAATAAATCTGATTTGGAACTCACTGAAGTGAACTCCGGAATGTTGAGATGTCCCTACTTCGCGCAAAGGGGGAGGGGGTTCTAAGCCGCAACAATTCACAAGTACCACAACTACGCTACGACTCCGTTCGAAATGCTTCACGCAATCACCCCCTCTGGCCACACACCTCAACAACCATTTAACCAAACCGGATTCGTGCTGGGGCCGGGAAGAGGAAACAGTCTTAGTTAAGCCATCAAAACATGGAATTTAATATGTGAACATGATCGAAGTATACACTTAACAATTAGTAGCGAACGTAATGATGCAAGGCAAACAAAGAGCAACGTAAACGCATAGTGCAGCACAGGAATTAACAGCGGAAACAAACTCATCAATGAACGGCAGATACAATGGGTAAAACAGCTCATAAACTAACGGCGCAATGTCTTAAGTGCGCTTGCTGCCGCGAACGAAGACAACGCTTATCTGGGTGGGCTCCATCGGCGCATAGGTCTCGTCGCCGGCCTGTGGACTGGTGCTTGGGTGCTCTCGAAGGCGCCGTGGCTCACGGATTCTCCCCGATCATTGCTGCTCGCATCGTGCTCTCGCAGACTACATCGTCTCTCCGAGCTTGGAGAGCCGAACGGCCAGGCTTGCACGAGAGATAGCAAACGAAGCTTACTTCTTCACACGACAGAGGGCCTTTCTTCGAGTCTCCCGAATCTCCAAAATTCCACCCTGTCCTCTGTCCCGAGACGAGTTTTTCTCTCCGACAGCCCGCCTCACCAGGGCGCCTATCTAATGGTTGTCTACGGCAACGTCGCCGGTAGAAATCGCACCAGTCCAACCCGCTATGCGACCATTGTTTGGGACTCGCCTCCACAGTGTAACGCAGTACCAGCTCCTCTCCAAAAATATAGAAAGCAAAATATAAACATACACAAAACTCGACATTCGGACAGGACGTCGGACAGCCTAACCGGCGACACTTGTGTACAGATTATCGTAACGAGCGTTAGCTACCACCGCTTCCATTCCGAAGCACTCCAGGTGCAAGCAATTTGGCACCGTCTAGGCGCCCACAGGCTGGAAGTGCCTGGTGAAAAGACGCGCCTGTAGGCTGTCCCTCCTTTGTGGCCGGTCAGATGTGCGCGTACGAGAAGCAGTTCTACTTACTGCATTGCTCGGTGATCGAAGCATACCGGGGATGCTCCGATGGCTTTATTCAAGCACTTATGAGCGCGCTGGGTTCGCTTTGGCGTCGACATTCTGTTTCTTCAAGGTCGCCGACTAATGCACACTCTCATCTGGGGCCGCCGCGCAAACGTCAGCTCTGCTGTCAAAGCGAGGTTGCCGCAAAACTCGCGGGTAACGAAAGCCCCAGCGATTCTCTGACCGCAGCGGCAGTCGAAAAATAGGATTGTGTCTCGCCCGTGTCTCGGCCCGCCGACGCGCCTCGGGGAGCCACAATGGCACAAGGGTCGGTATTAGGCCGAATATTTCCTGTATCAATTACGTTCGCCGTAAGCTTCTAACTTGCGAAGTTCACAAATGTACTCACTTGATGCAGCACTAGCATCGACAAATACTAGATTATCAACTACTACTAGCCGTATCTCACTGGTTTTACAAACTGAAAGGTCATGTGTGTTAACCTTACGAGATCGCTTGCTACACTGAGTTGACAATATTACATCCATAGCGCTCGATTTAGACACGTCAAGGTTAAAAAGAAGTTTGTAAAAGAAAGCTTTCTTATGGTTCTTACACGCCCTATGACCTTCATCGGGCTTTGTACGTTCTTACTTTCTTATTTCGCTGTCACTTAGGTCGCTGTTTAAAAACATGGGGGCTGATGTAAACAACTTCTTTCGTTCCGTTACTACGCGAGGTCCAAGAATAGTGAGTTTCCTTCTGCCTAAAAGAGAAGTAATATCCCGTTCAGTGAGTTGCATGTTACAGACATGCCATATTTTCGTCCCCGATTCCGTACGCCAGGCAAGCAAATAATGGTAGTGCATACAACCCTCAATTGTAACAATGCCAATGGCGAATAATTGCAGGACTTTCTCGGTGCTTTAACTTGGAATTGAATTAACAGTAGCAGAATTTTCCTGTTTCATGCATCTAAACACTAGTTTCTTCGAAATAAAGCATCGTGATAAATTTATTTACTTTAATGAGCAGAGGCTCGATGTGGGCAAGTTTCTTTTGCATGCTTGGAATGCCTGTCCTTTGTACGTGTTTTGTTTTTGTCCCCGTTCTCTTGCGCTCTTTTGCACTTTTGCTTGAAAATGTAGCATTCTCTATTCGAGTTGTTCGACCAGATACTGTAGCCGAAAAAGGAATTGATATAATGAGATTTTTTCTCATTTTATTTTCCCATTGGCCGCTCATGGATTGTGTCATGTACTGATTGATCGATCAATCGTCTCGGTGACTGTAGTTATTTCGGCTTTTATATTTCGGTAGTTATTTCGGCAACGCTGTATATTGTATTCAAGAAATGAAATGATGTCAAGTTAATTTCCTGGCTTGCTGTGATTAACAAGACATCGTATGACCTCATCTGAGCAATAGTAAGGGACTATTCAAATATGATCAGAGAATTCACCTATAATCCACATCTCGTAGGCACGTTAAAAAGCCACTGTATTGTCAGAGGATATAAGGTATCATGTAAGTACAAATCAGTTGAAGAAAATGACTTAGCATTCGAGGTCTCGCTCATTTGTTGGCGCTGCGAAGATGAGCTTCCCCAGAAAACGGAGAGCTGCTGCTGTCCTTGAGACATATTGCCGCGAAAGCGACGATACGAATATGGTCACCCCTTCTTGAATGAATGTCGCGACCACCGCCTGCTGGTAGCGGAGTTGTTGACCCTTGTGCACGCTCGGCGATGAACCGCAGCGCGGTCTTTTTGTCGACTCGTTATTCCGTAGTTTACTAGCTTGTGGATAGCACTGCAAAGCAGTGCTGTCCACTCGGAAGGTTGGTTGAAATTTTCTCTCTCTGGGGCATCGTTCTCGCAAGGGGACACGCGTGAGCGCACGTTGCTACCATGTGTAAGTCGTCAAGAAAAATGACGAAAGCGAAGCTGTATTGGGCCACCCATGTAGGGGCACTGCTCAAAAAGAAAAAAAGACGCATCCACTGTACGCCACATTCCCCACGCGACCGCATACAACGTACCAAAAGCGTCAGCGCCCCACAGAAACAGGAATAAGAGGGGAAGAAGGATAGGGCGGCACAGAAGGCGTTGCACAGGGAACAGCGGCGTACTTTGCTTTGTGTTTGGTTCGCTAGCTCGATGACCTTGGCCTGCGAACGTTTCACCCGCAACAAAACCACGCATGTTTCCGGGTACGGAGACTCGCCATGTTCTTCCATCACCGCAGAGAGCTAATTGTCAACACATTGCAGAAGCGTCTGCCTGCCGCAGCGCTGTGCTGCAAAGACTGCAAGCTCCCCTTTCAGTCTCTTATCGCCGCATCCTTTGCCAATAAATGACATATGCCCCTCGTTTGCCAGCACCGTCCCCTGCAGACAAGCTACAACTTTCCCCGCCATAGAGTGATAACTTCCTTTGCAAGTTGAAAGAGCCGCGTTCTTCGTTTTAAGCCCACCACAAAGACGCGAATGCCCGTAGCCGCACCTTCGCCGAGTGGACACCTTTGTGATGGGCCAGCATAGATAGGCAGTGGGGCACCGGCCGGAAAAATTTCGGGGGGGGCTCTCAGCCCGGTCAGCCCACTTCTGCACTGCTGCCTGCACCATATATATATATATATTTAACGAAGCAACAAACTATGAAGCCTAGGAAAACATAGGAGAAGTTATTGGGGTCTTAATTGTAGTATTATACTTGTGAAGTAGGAAGGATTTAGGCGGACGAAAAGACAAACTGCCTTCTGTGGGAACCGAACCCACGACCTTCGGATAAGGCGTCCGATGATCTACCGCTGAGCTAAGACGGCGGTCGTCTCCACCCCCACCCCCCCGTCCCTTTTATCGGGTCTATGTGCACATACAATCTAACACTCACAGGATTGTATGTACCTATGTACATATATACGAAGGTCAGCGAGTTCCGCCGAAGCTTGCACGCTCGTGCTAGATGCCAAGCGATGAAAGGAAGAGAAGAAAGAAGTCAGGATACAACAGCCGGCCTGCGGCAAAGGCGCTGTGTCTATGTCTCTATCATTTACAATATACAGTGGTGTTCGGGCCATCTCCGCAGGAAACTTGATGCATCTCCTGATGCTACCACCGCCGAATAGTATGGCACTCGTGAACGTTAGACTGCACATTACTGATTCGTAGTTTATTTTGGACGCATTCCCAAGGTCGCGCGATCTACGGGCACAGTGACTGCGCATCACATCTGTGCATAGCATCAACAAGTTTTCGCTGTGGCTTCGATTTCGCCTGCACAAAACTGCATTCCATGGCCAGGTAATAGTGAATTTAGTACAATGCAACGAAATATGGCTCATTTGGGGTAGCGAGTATGTCGCGGGGTAGGAGGAAAACGTCAAACGTTCCGCTGAAAACTGTTGAATGGCACCGTGGCTTTGATTTGACGATATAGGTATAGGCATGCACAGCTAGATCCCGGCACCGGACAAGCTGGCGGCGCCCGTACTAAATAATAAAAATAAACAAAATACGTCCAAACGTTCATGTATAAGTCGTCGTAACACGCCGCTCACCCATAGCCCGACGTACTAATTTTGTTAGTCGTTCGTCGCCTTATCATCGCTGTCCTACGCTATCAGCCCAGCAACATGGTTCAAGTCTTCACTCCCCAGTCCGTACCACGTGAAACACTGGACAGCTTATGGCATACCGAAAATCTACTGTACACAACAGCGTCCCTGTAACACCACTGTGGAACCAGATAACAGGTCTTGTAATTATTTTGGTATTTGCGGTCTGCAAGAATAACGAACCCCAAATGCAGAAAACCGCAACAGCGTGGACAATGAGAAATAATAATAACGAACATTCGCAAACGAGTCACATGCCTCTGACAAAGTTTAAATATGACCGAGAACGAGCACAACGACACTCATGCTCATATGAATGCTGAGCTGCGAGAAGTCATTCCACCACCATAAGACGTCATGATTGCCTGCTTCAGTTCTGCTGACATGCCACAATAAACAATGCGCGATTTTCACATCCACATCACATGCACGTAAATTTCGCAGCTCTGAACTGAAATCTCACGACTGCAATGCAACAGTGAAAGGACGCGCGGCAACGGTTGCCCTACAACGCGCGATATCACATGCATGTATTCGTCTGTGTAAGACACGAGTAAATTACTACTACCCGACATTGTTGTACATGCGCTGCACTCGCTACCCGTAACGACCAAATGACAGGATGGTGGGAACGAAGCCAATGCACTGGTTACTCACTAATCAGGCTCAACACGCACATAGACCTAAGAAAATTTCAGAATGCAATCATACACGATGATCTGAATAATAAAACCACAGTTGCGTTATTGCTTTGCGTTTAATGCGTCAACTATCTTAGACCTTACATAGCATTAATCCTCCTTGTATCTGTCACAGAACGATTCGCCCTATCCACGGAACACATGAGTGATCTCACAGGCATCATGCTAAGCCATTAAAATGTGGTACTTACATTTATTTTCGGCGAGACGTAGTTATTGGTGTTACGGGATCCAGTCACAGAAGCGCCGGAATTGAACCAGGGTTAACATAAGGAGGAAAGTAGAAAGAACATAATGCCACCACAAAAACACACGCAGCAGTTGCAGCACGCTAACAGAATTTTCCCAGAAACGAAGGAAGAGCCGGCCGCCAACAACTTGACCACACTTACTCCACGACCAACCACGCAAACGAGCTTCGCTGCCTTTGCTTCGTGTCTCCGCGTGTTTGCGCCAGCCTGCGCCCTCTCGCCTCATCTCCCTGGTAACCGGCGAGAAGGAGCCAGACATTCTGGCGCCTCCCTCCCGGCCCCATTGCAGCTGGCGACACCTCGGCGCCGTGCATTGTGTCGCGCCCGCCGACGCTTTGGGGAGGGAGGGGAGGGGGGCGGTATTCTTCCACGTCTGCTTACCGTCTTGCGTAGGACGTTTCGAAGACGGATTCATTGTCCCTTTGATGTCGCTGCCCCTTAGTTCGCGTGGCTGACGTCTTTGAGACGTCAGCCACGCGAACCAAGACGTTAATCCCCCAATAAGACGTCTTTTTGGTCTTGTGTGCTAGCTGGGTGGTAGCGGAGAGAACAAATTATTTATACAGGTAAAGCAATGCAACGTCGAGGTACCACTGCAGAAAATTGATGTAGTGCTAGTGTCACAACGTTAGAACACCATGTCCAGCTTGGGAGGATGTCCAGTTGATCCCAAAGTAGCGCATCTCCCAATGTCCCTTAAGCTTTTAATACGTGTGCTATATGCCTTCATCAGGCACACCCCCGTAATGCAAAAAAATGTGCATTGCGGTACGTCATGATGCTATGCTCATTCTTAACGTACCTCATCTCAGTGGAGTAATGTCAGAACAAAATACCGGTAAAGGTACACGTTGTACATGCCAAAACACCGATACGATTTTGAGGTATGCCAATGATGTGGGCTCCAGTAGTTTCAACCAGCGGAGGTTTTGTTACGTGCAACAACACCTTACAGTACAAATGTATTTGACATTTTAAATGCGAAGCATTTCCTAGCGAACTTTGGCGACTTTGAGTGTATCTATCTATCTATCTAGCAGCCTACGACTTTCTGCTCTCCTGGCCGTTTCGTTAATCGGATGTATACGAAAATTGGTATGCCACAACATGACTGCATGGCGCATGTAAATGACAGGTCATAACATGAAAATCCTGACATGTATGTCATGAGAGGCATGGTTTACATGCCGCAGGCTTGGTGCTCCTTGTGCCCGTTTCATATGTACCAAAATCGGTATAGTCAGACAATAATGCAGATCCAGTTCACGTTCCTGATGCGTGCTTCACATTTCCTTGATTCCCACTGCACGTGGCATCTGCCAATTTTGGCCCATACAAAATGCCACGGCGATGGTTGAAACCCGTCTCCATCAGGTCAGCAGCCATGTACCATAGCCACTGCACCACCCTTGGGGACGATGTTATAACAATGTATGACTAGCACCCATTACATTGCAGATGAGTCATGATTTGACGACTAATCTCGTGATTCTTCCTCTTTAAACATTCAGACAAAAATGTTCCTGCAGTGGTACATTGCAAAATTTGTTTCACATTTGATAATTGCACTGTTCTTATGCTGTTTTTGATTACAGAATTTCAACGTTAACCTTGCCGTATGTTGTTTGCTTCGTTTTGTTGCATTGCGCATGTTACATGCCTCCTGTAATATCACCTTTGTGGTGGTGGCATTCATGGTGTGAAGAAAGTAATAAACTTCTAAAGGACAGAAAGTTGAGCGAGTTGGTAACATTCCATAATCAAAAGAAGAGGCGTGCAGGACACGGACACAAGAAGAGCAGTGAACACCACGAACGCCGACTAACAACTGAAGCACAGCACAGAGGCGAAAAAGAAAGAAGACACACAGCTTATCTGCGCATGCTCGGAATGGTAGCGCCACCTGTCATACTGTTACACGTGCCGTTCTTCGCGATAGACAACTGCTAAGACATTCTATCTCCTCTCTGTTTAAGATAATCGACGGTTGACTCACGCATGCACTTCCACTAATACTAATATGCCAGGCCTCAACCAATAAACGCGTATCTTCGTTCCTATGCCTGTACAGGATCTCGGTTTTGTCTAACTCGGGCATGCAGCTACAGACCTGGCAGTGCAAGGATAGATTGGACGGCGTCCCACCTGATAGCGACCTTCTGTGTTCAATTAATCTTTGATTAATACAACGCGCGGTTTGTCCTACATAAAAACGTCGGCAGCTAAAAGGAATCTTATACACCACACCCATGCGACGGCGTTCGTGGTGTTCACTGCTCTTCTTGTGTCCGTGTCCTGCACGCCTCTTCTTTTGATTATGGAATAAACTTCTAATACAATGAGCTAGTTGTTTCCTGTAATTTTATGTCTACAAACTACATACTGTGCATGTAAGTGCAGCAGTAAGTGCTGACGTTGTGCAACAGAAGAAAAAGCACTTCACAATGGAGATATTACACAAAAAAGTAGCACCTATTGCAACTGTTTGACAGTCAGGAATGGAAAATAAAGGACCTCATTTTAGGAAGTAAGCAGCAGCCCAGTGCATTTGTGCACTGAACACAGCTCTCGTTCGGCAGACTGCAATAATGCTGCGTATGTGCTAAGGAACTCACCAGTCCTCTGCAGGTCGGAAAAGGC